>JAVDBV010070340.1:0-11044 GCA_032619315.1 Piper longum
CAAAATTTAGATCTCGATGAGGGGATGCTGTTAGGGTGGTCGGATCGGCTGGTGGTGGCTCGCGTGTGCTATAAAATGACCCGGATGGGTGACAGCGGCGGTGATGAACAGTGATAAAAACTCGGACGCCGACGGTGACTATGGTGGTGTTGATGGTGATATGGGTACGGACTAGTAGCCAGCCGCGAGGTGGTCATAGCCGTACCAATTGAGTGGCCAGAGGAGGGTCGGGGTCTCGCCAGCGGCAAGCCAAACTGGTGGCTCCATTAATTGTGGTAATATTCAAAATTGAGGGACATCGCTGTAAATAAATGGGTGGAGCTAGGGTTGAGTATAAGGTTTAGATCTTGCCATGTGGCACAATCAGCTCGTGGCCTAGTGGGGCCCACCTATAGGTGTATGCAATATACATATGAATAGAAAGCTCAGATCGAGGCTGTCTAAAGTCGAAACTGACTCAAGTCCTAAAAGACAATCGATAGGCGGGAAACGAGACAAGAAGGCTAAATGTGCCTCGAACCCTAAACTTAATCGAGATGAGCCCACATGGGCACAATCGAGTGATCCAAAATTTCTATACTGGTTGCACATGAAATACCCAAAAATTCTCAAACAGATGTTAAATACTAAAACAACCTAGATCTAGGCTTAAAATCCTGGCTAACTTATAAAAAAAATCATATGTATACTTCGTATATACACTGATATTTCATTATATACACTATTATAACTGAAACTATCATATACATGTCGGGCATACTTATCCTCCATAACATGCTCATGTGGCCATAAAGGCCCCATACTCATATTCTGAAAATTAGTCCGGCTCGAGCTCGCTCGAACTGACTCAATACTGATCCAAATCGAGTAACCTACAAGCAGGTAAAACCCTAACCCAAAACTAGGTTTTACACCAAGTGTGTATTGACGTTGAAGTTAAATTAACTTTAGAACAAACAAAATTAAGAAATGGATCTTTATTTTCACGCCAAGTGTGATACTTAGTGCATTCCTTCTTTATATGTCCAGGTTTACCACAAAAGAAATAGCAAGAAGCCTTATCGTTTTTTACAAAATGTTTTTCAATTTCTTTAATAAACTCAATGGTTGTAGTAACTTTCTCAGACACATCGTCCCCAAAAGTCTCTAGAATTCCACACTTAATGATCATAAGACTCATGCGATTTAATATTCCCACTTCTCAATATCTTGTTTTTCCTTAATGGAACTTTTAACTGTAAGAGAAGTAGGTTGTTCAATCCTTAACACAAGTCAAGATCCATGCAGCCGAGAACGATCATCGCGCTCTTTTTCCAATCCTTAAAATTATCTTTAAGCATTGAAATTGAATTGATGTTGGCGGAAATCATAGAATTAGATTGATTAACTGTAAACAAAATAAAATAGGATGAATCTAATAAGATTAATAATTAAAACACTGGTTAATCCCATCAATAGATACATAACACAATATTAATATTTAGTTTTTGGACATGAATATTAATTTGTAAGTGGTACTCTTAGTGCAGTAATTAAATCTGGACCATAAGTCCTATCAAATAATAAACCTTCATTTGAGCTGATTTATTATTCACATAAAATCTTGATAATTATCTCGTATTTATTACCATAAATGAATATATAATTCTTTTAAATATTAACATTCTTTTGGGCCGATTAATATTCACATGAATTAAATACCCTCTTAATATAAAAATAAATTAATTTCCACAAAAGAAATTACTTGGGCAATATATTGTAGTCATTAATAAATTCTAAAATATTAATAATAACTGAACTATAATTTGAATTTAATAATTCCAAATATAAATAAATAAAACTGAAAAGGTTATAAAAGTATTTTTATTTGAAATTTCTAAAATTATAACTTTTTTAACTTTATTTTTCTCATTTGATATTTTTACGAAAGAGGACCTTGATTTGGGAATAATCATCTTATTTACAAATTTCTTGTATTTTCATTTAATCCGATTTGTTAAAATGATAATAACTAGTACTGAATTTTGGGAAACTCCCAATGGGTTGAAGACCATACCAATTTATTCGCTCTTATAAACTGGTATTATTTTAGGATCTTCAATCCTTAGATCTTGATGTGATGTAATTTTATTTTGGGATCTATTTTTTTTTAAATCATAATCCAAAATTAACACAAATTAAATTAATCCTCAATGATGTAATATGAAGTTGTTTTAATGCCATTTGTTAATAACTTTAAAAAAACTTAAAACTTTAATGAAATTATACAGATGATAAAAACTATCACTATACAACTTTATTCTTTTTTAGAGCAAATTATTAAGAAATAAAATTTGATAGTTGAAACATATCTGAATCCATAAAAGAATCGCACCTGAATCTATGAAAACAATATGATTTTATTTATTTCTCTTGTTTTGATCTTCCAAATTCAAAATTAATTTTCTAAACCATAGTTTCTTAACGATGGGATGTTAGAACGAAAAATTATTTGTGAATTTGGGGACCATAACCCCTTTATTTCTAACCTTGTTTTTCATAATTTCAATTCAGCCTATTATAAAAAAGAAATTATAAAAATGATATCTATTCACTTATATCCAAACCATACTTTAATTAGTGACCAATAAAATTTAACTTGAATAGATTAATTGAATTTAGGTCAACCATAAATAAGAACATGTGATACAATTATAGATTCATGTATATATTTATGTGTAACGTCTAACCGTCAAAACTATGTTCAAGATCAATATTTAAGATTATGGCTACTGATGAATGCATGGGTAAGTCTTATTTCTTTAGCAGCTACATAATCACTTCCAAATTTTGTTATGATATTAACGATAGACATATTGCATGCATGTGTGCTGATCAATGGAGACATAATATTATAGGAAAAAGCTCATGGCCGGAGCTGGTGGGCAAAGATGGGGAGGAAGCAAAAGCAACGATTGAGAGGGAGAATCCCTCGGTCACTGCCAACATTGTCAATGAGGACTCACCTGTACTTCCCGTTTTTTCGCTGTGACAATGTCTGGGTTTGGGTGGATGATAGAGGTATTGTCGCAAGGGTGCCCATCATTGGTTTGGTCGTATTCATATGCTCATCTATGGCCATTATGTATAATTATAATAAGGGCATATAGTTCTGGGCCAATATTATTCTGATTATGTAAAGGCATTGATTTGTCTCGTTTGTACGTGCTTAATATATTGTATCTTAATAAAACGATGATATTAGCTAGATGCATCTTTGCCTTGCCCATTTGGCTATCTTGTTTATGTAGCTCTTTCTGCCTTCTTTTTCTCTGTATATGTTCTCAACCAGCCAATCACAAAGTCTCGTAGGGCACAGAAATTTCTGAGGCCATATAGTGACCAATAGGAAGCAGGAAAATGACGAATTTTTGGAAATTTACGATTTTGTATGGTATTTGTGAAAAATTTCAACATTCCATACTGAGATTGAGATTTCGAGGCGGGGTAAGAAACTTATTCGAACCATTTTTGGGGACGCCTGGAAGAGATGCCAATGGGGACGCCGGCCGTCCCCACCGACGATGATGAGCAAACCGACGATGATCGACCATTAACGCACGGCGTTCCGATCGCCGTCCTTCCCGAGAGGTGCAAACATTTTTTCAACTTCGTCTCCTTGTCAGCGGTTTGCTCTTTATGCCTCCAATGAGGAGTTCATGTGAGAGTGGTATACCCTAATACTGCAGATGCAACTGTCTATGTAGGGGATTACTGCATTCAATATTGTGGTATGCAACTGTAGAACCCTCTACTAACTGATATACAATATTGGACGGCATGGTGTTCAATAATTATTATACTGTCTAAATTAAAAAAAACTTCGTCAAAATAAAAAATAAAAAATTTACAAGCGAGAACTGCTTGCCTAATTAAATAAAATAATTTGACACAAAAAAATATAGCCGATCGACTTGGCTGTAACTTGCCAATTTATTGATTTTTTTTTCTTCGGCTAAGCCAAACAATGTTAAGAACATGTTTTTGTAAAAAATCATTTACTTACAATTATCTACTTTTATTAAACATGAATAATATATTTTCGCCATGCCACTTTTCGCCACGCGACAAAATTTAATTGGGCTGTCAAATTTTAAAGGTTGTCAATTGTAGCGTGGATAGTAATAGTGTGACAAAAAAAGTAATATATTTGGTTAAAAAAGTAGGTAAATGTGATGAACCCACTATAACATGGCATGGTTATAGTTTTTCAAGACCATAGAGAAAAATCTAATTTAAACGGCAGATAAATGGTTTTTTCTTTTCTTTTTTTCCCTTTATTTTATTTTATTTTTGTAATGTGGTAAGTATATTAATCAATTAAGATTTACATTTAGGCTTGGCTTTATATTAAGAAACAAGATAATTAGCACTTAAGTTGCAAGGATTTGCATTTTGGACGGTGAATAAAATTCTTTATTTTATCACTCTTATTTGCTTTAAGTTAATTATAATAACTCCACTGCTGCGCGCACTTTTTTTTTTATTTGAAATAGATCTAAAGCAATGATTTATACTGCTGCTTCGGTATATCAATATAATTTCCCTCGGGCTGTTGAATGCATTTCATCATTTTGATGCTTGTCATAATTTTTAATTGATGTTTGTTCTATTCTTAAAGCACTAAGAGCTGGAGTTAACTAGATTTTTTTCTCTACTAAGTTATATTATTCATTTTAATCACTGTAAGATGTAAATCGACTAATTAGTTATACTACATTTCTAGTTGGTTCTTAAGTACAACAAATTTAAGGTCTATGCATGTGTGTATGGATTGTACGATTTTAAAATTAGCTCACGATCAAACCAATTGTGCAAGCCTTTGATGTAAAGATATTGTTGCCACGTAGAGAATTAGCTGCAACAGAAGACACCGAAATTTTTCTTACATATACATCACCCCAAAGAAAAAAGGAAAACTTTGCTTGTGGGACTCTACATTTGTTAGAGAACAAATAACTTTGAATTGACTAAACTAATTGTTGTGAAAATAACTCAAAAAACTTCAAACCGCTATACAATTCAAAGATTGCTTCTTACATGTATGGAGGCCAACATACGCCAAAGTGCCTATAAATAGCGGCAATACGGTATTGTTATGTCCATCCAATATCGATAAGATTAGCTAGAGGTTAATTGAAACTAAGTACAAGAGCAATATTTAAGATCATGGCTACTGATGAATGCAGTGGTATGTAGTCTTAGTTCTTTGGCAGCTACAGAATTCCTTCCAAATTTTTGCATCTTATGATTGAGATTAATTTACATGCATTTGTGCTGTTCAATTTAATATTTTAGGAAAGAGCTCATGGCCGGAGCTGGTGGGCAAAGATGGGGAGGAAGCAAAAGCAACGATTGAGAGGGAGAACCCCTTGGTCACTGCCAACATTGTCAACGAGGACTCACCTGTAATCCCCGTTTTTCGCTGTGACAATGTCTGGGTTTGGGTGGATGATAATGGTATTGTCACAAGGGTGCCCGTCATTGGTTAGGTCATATTCATATGCTAATATATGATCTCTATATGTAATTATAATAAGGGCATATATATCTGGGCCAATATTTTCCTTATTATGTAAAGACATTGACTTGTCTCGTTTGTACGCGCTTATATGTATTGTATCTTAATAAAACGATGATATTAGCTAGATGCATCTTTGCCTTACCTATTTGGCTATTTTGTTTACTTTCTACCTTCTTTTTATTTTTATATTTTCTCAACCAGCGAATCGCAAAGTCTCTTAGGGCACACAGAAATTTCTGAGGCCATATAAAACTAGTACGTTTTGATTTATTAAATTTACCTCTAGTTAGAGCCTTCCCCTTAGGTTTTATTACTTGTTTGTTTTTATACTTTTTATTTTTCCTTATTTTCCATCTGTAAGGAATAAATGGTTTTCTAGTATTTTTAACTTTCGGAGCAATTCCAAACTGTTTATAAAATTCTCCTAATTCTCTTCATTCTAATAATTTTTGTTTCTTTAGTTGATTTTTCTTAAGTTTTAAATCTTTATATAATACTAAACCTTCTGTAACCACTTCATTAATTAGTTTTCCAAAAGTATATGTACTATAAGGTATAATCCCATTATTCTGATTTCTAATTTTATTTCTTATCCTATCTGCAAATAAAAGAGGTAATCCTGCTAGAAATCTTTCTTTCGAAAAATCTAAAGCAGAATCATCTCGTTGATATGATAAAGACAAAAAAGTATCATTATATCACCTAAAATGAGTTAATGTAGGCCATCTTAAGTTCATAATCATATCTTGTGTTTTTTCTTTTAATACATTTGTATCTCCAACAAAATAGAATAATATGGTTGATATTAATGTATATACCCATCTTCCTTAATTTGATTTGTATTAGGATCAATTTTAGTTGCACCAATAACTTCAACCTTTTGAACCGAAGTTAAATAATTATCTCACCAACCCTTAAGTTGGCCAAAGAATCCTACAACAATAAACTCTTGCTATTTGTTTATCATTATTATCCGTAGTTCTACAAATTATAAAATACATTAACATATTATGTAAGGTAGTATCTGATAATCAGATTGCACATCAATATTTCATTCATATATTAGTCAGCTATCATAAGATAATTCACTATTCATTTGGTTTTCTTCAAATAAAACAGATACAAGAGTTGGTCTAAGATAATAATATCTTCCTACTAGTAAAGGTTGTTGAGTCATAGGTTTTGCCATAACAATTTTTTCTTCTTGAAATTGTCTCATTATTTCTTCTAACTATTCATCATTAATCATTCTTATAGATTCCTTTTCTTTTATATTTAAATTTAAAGTTCCTAACTTTTGAGTTAGTTTATCTATAAAATTATCATTTAACATGTTACCTTACCTGTTTTAAATTTATTAGAAGAAATCATTGGTGGTTTAATTGCTGCATCCTCTACCTTTTCTTCACCTTCATCCTAGGCAACCAATTTTCTTCAATATGAGATAAATGAGATGCAAGGGTCTATAAATGTAAATGTGTATAATTATTTTGTTTAATAATTATACTTAGTTCTTCATTAGAATTTTTAATATCTAGTTTTAAAAAAGCTACAGTTTCAATTCCTCCATATATTATCTTACTTGAAGGAGGATGTTTACTAGATATGGTTTTACCATCTGAAGTTTCCCAAGTTCTTAATTCTTTAATTACTTAGAACATTTGTTCATAATCCTCGTAAAACCATTCGACAAAGGGTTTTTCATATCCAATCACTTCTAGATGCAAATAATATAATTCTTTATATTTATATAATTCATCTTTACTAAAAAATTTTAAAATACCATATTCTAAAAGCTTTATATTTATTATTCATAAACTCTTCAGAACATTTTTTCCTATATGGTATATATTTATAAGTATTAATTTTAAATTCTATTTTAGATAAAGAAGGTTCATCAGTGTAAAGACCATGACGGATTTGTTGGTCCGACACAAAAATATCTTTGACACATGATGAAGAAGAAGCAACATCGGAAAATGGGATATTTTTGCTTATACTTGGTCTTCCAAAAATTATTTCTACATCTCCGTTTTTGTTTTCTATTATTTATTATGTTATTCTTTTTATAATTTTTGGAGGAACAATTTTATCTAACTTCTAAGATTGGGGTAAGTCAATCTCAAACCATGTTATTATTTTAGGTATTGAAAGATTAGCCTTATCAAGGTTTACCTGAAACAAACTAGTTTTACCTTTGCGTGATTCAATTCTAGCATTGGGGCAAATAGAAGTCATTGCCTTAAAACAAATTCTGTATATCACACAAATATTCATTGATCCTTGAATCATGTCATATCCTTGAGTTTGCAAATTCAAAAATAATGTTTCATTTATATTTGGATCATGAAGACTTATTGAGTAATTACGATAACAATTAAAATATATTGGACCGTTACATAAACTTAATTCAATAATTCATAATAATGAATTCAGAAATTATTTTGTCTTTTATCTCATAAACATAATAATAAAGATGTATTTAAACCATTCCTAGTTAATAGTTTAATAGCTACTTGTACTAATCCTAAATGTATATAATTATACTCTTTACTCAATTCTTTTAATATTTTATTACTTAATAAAGATATAAATTCAGTTACATTATCTATACTAATACTTTCTTCATAAGTTTTTATAATACTTCTCATCATCCAAAAGCCCAAGACTTTACATATTTATTTTTTGGATAGTTTTATTGAAAAATTACAGAAAAAGGATGTAGTTAAAATTGCTTTCAGCATTTTACCTCCTTTTACACATTTTCCAGTAACTTCCAGAAGGCCAAGATATTATTAAGTTGAGAGTTGCTTGCTGTAGATGGTAATAGAGCCAAAGTGAACTTAGATTCTACTTAGGTAGGTGACAGGGTCTAAGGCATGGTAAGTCTTCAAAAACTTAGGTTGGCGTGGAGGAAATTTGGATGGGTTTCTCTTAAGCAATTCCTATTTAGGAAAGATTTAATTAATGATGGTTTTTTTATCAAATATAATTAAGTTAACTCAATATCCCTCTAGTTCTAAACTTACTGAACAATTAGTATACAGTAATTTAGGAAAAAAAAGTAGACTATTCTTAATGTAAAACCAAATCAAATATATAATAAAGCCTTATTAGATTTTAAACAAGCTTATATTATAAAAACATATGAAGAAAGTATTAGTATAGATGTTGTAACTAAATCTATATCTTTATTAAGTAATAAAATATTAAAAGAATTGAGTAAAGAGTATAATTATATATATTTAAAATTAGTACAAGTAGCTATTAAACCATTTATTAAGAATAGTTTAAATATATCTTTATTATTATGTTTACGAGATAAAAAACATAATAATTTCTAGGACTCATTACTGAGAATTATTGAATCAAGTTTATGTAATGGTCCAATATATTTTATAATGCACATATATATGATGCCAAAAATTAAAATGAGCAAGAGTTCCTATCATCCCGAGATTAAATAATGCACATGTACACACATATGCAGTGTGAATTCTATAATCTTATCTTTGGCATTCAAGTCAAACATGAAACAAATTAGCAAACTTTTGATCTAAAAGAATACTGAAACTACTAATGTTGGATAGGGTAAAACACCCGAAGTACATTACACTATCTAAAATAAAAAATGTGCAAGATTCCTGACATCCTGAGACAAATTACATGTACACATATATTCAATGTATAATTTTATCTTTAGTATTCAAGTCAAACATGAGATAAATAAGCAAGCTTTTGATCTAAAAAAGTACCGAAACTAAAACTACATTGAACAGGAAAATCCCATAGCGCATTATGAACCATGAATTATACTTAAACAAGTGTAATGCCCATTTCATCACCGAAACGATTTGTTAAACAAATATCTGATTCTCATACAGAAAAATCAATCATGCAACCAACCTGAGCATGACCAAGATTCGTTCCCACAGAAAGTTGCGTACCACGCTGAGCCCAAGAAACCGAGCAAACACTATCAACCTCCCCCGAGTCGCACAGCTTAGTAACCTGCACAATCAGAAACCAACTAAAACCAAGCTCTACAAGCAGCCATCTTTTCTTCTGAAACAAAAATCAGCGTCCACCCACCTTGCTGCTTCAAGCATTCCAAAGATAGACGCAGTTCCCAAGCCCCACCGCCAACACGTTGTTCGGAGACCAATCCACCAAATTCATATAGAAATCGTCCTGCAGCGCCAGGGCATCCAGTACTTACAAAAACCAACAACATGAGCAGTCACACAACCAAAAGAGGTCGATCTCAACATCGAAGGCAGCAATGAACCGATCTTTCTCCCACCCCAGAACAGAAGGAAGCCACAATCAACAAAATGAGCAACACAAAGGACAGATTGTTCTCCCACTTGTTGGTAAACAGACACCTCAGCGGAAACAACCCAGAAATAATTTCCCCTCAAGATGAAATGAAAACAAATATAAGATAGATAGGAGACACTAAGAAAAAATGGATGGAAAATTTTCTCTCAATTTAGAGAAAAGAAAACCAACCTATTCGATCAACTTTGATTAAGAAATCTATTACAATCAAGTATCGAAAAAAACTCTCCTAATCCCAATTAGACCAATAACAAGATCTGAAAATACAATTCTTGATAATACAAATATATGAGAAATTTAGAAAACTAACATACACCTCAATTGAAAGTTGGATCAACCTCACACCCTAGATGACGACCCTTACTTCAACTTGAAATGATGAATACTTCTCCAAACTCTCCTTGTATGAGCCAAGTGTGCTCAAAAGCTCTCAAGAGGATGTTGTTCTGTTCTAACATCAGAATTCTCCTTTATATAGAAAAATATAAGTAGAATTCTAGAGGCCAATTCATTAAACTTCTATAGCAAAGGACGAAATCACACATTAGTATACCAAATCCCAACCTTTAGTGCGATAACCGAAAAATCAAAATTGACAATTGAGTTTTTCAATGCGAATGGGTGAGGGAAACTCAACACCACCCACAACAAAAAGAAGGCGAATTCAACAACAGAAGCAACAAAGAACACATCTTGCTCCCACCCCACAACGAAAACAACTCCAATTTACCTTGTAGGGAGATAGGGCGACCTTGCGCGGGTCTTGGGCAGGCTGGGCATGACGCCGGGGTGCGGCCCGTCGAAGTCAGCCGACGAGAAGGCGAAGGAGAGCCCCGGAGGACGACGGGGAGGCGGAGAGCGGGGAGTACTGCCGGCGGCCGCTTGCGGGGGATTTGTCAGGGGTGGTGGAGACGCAGACGACGGACTTGAGCAGGGAGGAGTAGGCCGATGCAGCGTCCTCCCGGTGGTCGCCGTCGCCACCGGCGGCGGCCGGGGAGTGGGACGGGGAGGATGGGAGGTTGAAGAGGGCGAAGTTGGAGCTGGCGCGGGAGGGGCTGAAGCAGTCGGAGTAGACGACGGTGCCGGCCGGACAGGCGCCGGATCCGAGGCGACAGGGTGGTGGCCAAGAGTGTCGAGGAG
>JAVDBV010070341.1:0-13208 GCA_032619315.1 Piper longum
GGCCTGTAACATGTCGGTGTGGTTCATGAGGGTGAACCGGATTTGGGGTGTTACACGCCGAGAGTAGATCGGAGTCGGCTTAACCGAATCTAGTAGATTATCGAACGGTTTGGTCGCCGGTAGCATTTATGGGTCGGTTCACGGGTGAGCCGAGTCGGGGTTTACACCCTTCTCGCCTCTAGCCCCACCCTGCCGTCCTAAAACTGCCCTTGCAGTCCTATCACCCCATCGCCTCCCTCGCCACTTATCCTCACCGCCTCGTCTCTTGCCACCATTGCCCCCTAGCCCCGCACCCCCCCCCCGGCCCACTCGTCCGTCGCCGCCTTCCCGCCTCTGGCCAGAATCGGCTGATTCGAGCCTATTCCGGAATCGGCTCGAATCGGGTGAAATCGGCTGATTTGCAGACCAATTCGAGCCTAACCGGTTCACTTGGTTTTTTAAGTCGGATCGTCGACGATTTGATTTAAATCGGCCGATTCCTAGTGGAATCGGCCAATTTACCCAACTATGCTACTCACTAGCGCTCCTGCCGTAACCCAGTGCCGCTACTTGTACCGATCATGTCGAGATTCGGTACCACTATTTGGCTCGGTACTACTCGACATGCTACTAGACACCAGTGATCGGTACTCCTAGTCCATGCTCGATACTCCTGATAGGTCACGCCTGGTCCATGCTCGATTGGTCTGATTGGTCATGCTCGATCCATGCTCGTGACACCTAGCCCTAATGCTCGGTCACCAATGCCCGGCTATCGCTACACCATGAACCAGCACCCATCATGAGGTCTCTTAGTCTCGACATGGCCACATGCTTGCTACACCATTACCGGTACATATGCCGCCATGGACTGCCACTCCCTGACATCCTCATGTGTGTTGTTTTCTTCAACATACACCGGTTGTTTTCACGACCGGGATAGCTCCGACTACCCCTCTTAGATACGGGAACCTTCGGGACAACTACTAAACCCTAGTCCCATCCTGTCCCAAGGACTAGACCTATAACAGCTGCCACCCCAAAATTGTGTTACTCCTCTGCTTGTCTGATCACGGATCTGTGTGTTGTCCGTTTTAGTAATTGTAGTTTTATTTGTCATGCTCGTGAGGTTATGACCTTGAAGGCAAGGTTGCTTTAAGGGAGATGGAATTTGAGATGAAATAAGGTCTGTTAGGGTGTGGGTTAAAAGAAAATAAGCCTATTGCTAGGCCTATATGTTACTAGTGTCTAGAGAAATTGGGACTTCTTCTGTGAGTAAGCCCATGTAATTCCCCAACAGTTACTTATTTATTCAGTCTAACCCCGTAGAGGTTCATGGTCTAAACCTCCTGGTTAGACTGTAAGTATGTATTCTCAGTGTTGAAGTATGAACAAATAAACGAAGAATTGAGTAAATTTTATGTGTAGATTCCAAGGGCTGACAAACATATATAACCAATTTCTATCCTGCTCAGATCCCAATTTAAGGAGGCTAGCATACAGTTGAAAGTGCCAAATCTTTCCCCACATTGAGAATTAATCCTTAATTTGGTAACCATAATCTATAGGAATATTTTTGTTTTCCCTAAACCGAAACCAAATATTCCTAACAAATACTAAATAACATGTCTTAACAAAATCACATTGTTTCACAAATTGACATCATTGGATAGTTCACAGTACAAACATTGCATATCTGAACACATTTTGATCTCAACAAATTTATCTAATGATTTTCTGTTTTTGAAAGAAAGGAAGGAAATGTATCCAATGATCTGAGCAGGTAATGTTTGTCCTTTTTCACCTTAATATGATGCTAAAATAACTAAGTGTGAGGCCTTCTGTAAGATGAAAAGGATACATATGAGACAGCTCACAGTCAGTACTTTAATTAACAACACGAGCATGGAGCTTATGAGAGTTTCTTTATGGTAATTGTGAACCTTCATGAAGGTAGTACAAATATTGCATTAAAAATACGTATTTAAACATAATTGACAGTACGTCTCCTTCACCTCACTGCCCACCCAAATCGCCTAGCCATACTTTCCAAGTTTAATTGGCACATGGGCTAATCCAAAGCTCTGTTTGGTTAGTATGAAAAAAATAGAAAATAAATTAAATTTAGAAATAGTAATTAATGCAAAAGGCATTCATCATATACTAAAAAGTTATATATTTTTAGAGTATTTTATGTATGATGTAAGTAATACTTCCATCAAGTGATCCCCTTCAAATTTTCATCACAATAAAATTCTTATAAAAAACACAAGCAAGAGGGGGATTTTTTTAAGATATTTTACATCTTATATTAATATCATAAATAACTCTTTACAAATTATAAATAAGAAAATTTCGTACATTTTTATCCTCTTCGTAGCAACCAAACGAAACCTAATATCAGCAAACCAACTGTGCAACTTAGCCAACATAGAACAGTAGATTTGAATGCACACCATTGAGCAGTCTCAGCGCACATCAACGTATGTGACAGAAAACTATCACTTTGCCTATTGCCTGTGCATCTCAATGAAAAATAAACATAAAATATATAATTTAAATGACGGTTGAAAAAGATTATCAAGTCACATAGAATAAAGAAAGGTGCGTCCCCATCAAACTAAAAATTCAATTTATAAGTATGCTTCATATTTCAACAAGTACAAAAATGGTCCACTTACTAAATGATAGTGCAATGGGAAAAATTCATAAATAAAGCCCTCCTCAACATTTGTTTGTGGGCTTCAGTTAAGTCTAACCTGTATAGATCATGTCATTCTTTCTGACTTACAATATATATAAGTGTCCGTTCGTATAAGAAAAATGGTCATTAACGACTGTTGATGCAGCAGCTAAAGACCCATTTTCCGGTTGCTAAATGTATTTAGTGACCGGATTTGCGACCACAAAATGGGGTTGCAGAAAATGGGATTGCTAATAAAATTAGTAACTGGAAAGGATTCCAATCCCAAATTTAAAGACCTTAAAAATCAATCTCAATTTGGTTGCATATTTTGCAAACCCGTGTAGATTACAAATTTGGTTGAAAAATGTTTGCAACCAGTTTGCTGATTGCAAAAATGGGCACAAATTGGGTCATAAATTAGTTTAATGTTGGTCACAAATATTTACAATTAGAGTTTCGGTCACAAAGTTGTCACAAGCCAATCGCAAATAATAAAAGTAGGAAAATTTATATTTATTTTATCTTATAATTCTTTGTTAGTCATTAAAAAATGATCAACGTTAATAACAAACTTTAAAAAATCAGATATATCTATACAAATAAAAATTATTCATCAATTAAAATCATTTAAAATATTAACGTGAAGGATAATTAAGTAAGAAGATTAGGTCGGTCGAGATGCGATGAAGTTGGTTTGGTAGGGCCACAACTAAAATCTTTAACCGTCCAAAACATCAGACGAAGTCTATCAGCCTCCCGTATCAGCGACTCTCTCGAGCGCCTCTCACTATCATCAAATAACTTCATAAGCCGGCAATTCCTTACGTCAGCCTCCTCACTCATCTGTCGCTGTCTCTCCCCGGCATCTGATTAATCTCATGCATACTCTAATCATCTCTGAATGGTGATCCTGCTCATCGGCCATGCCCAAAGGGCCAACAAGGAGGCAGATAGGTTGGAAGGGTATCTTTGAACTTGAAAAAAATATCTTTACATCACAGCTTGAGTACAGATTCGACATTCCTCTGTTTCCTAATTTGTGTATTATGCCATCGTATTTCCATAAATTTCTCCTCCGGAATTTATCCGTCTAAATCAAAATTAAAATGTTAAGGCCATTTATAGAATAAAAAAAAGAAGAAAATTTCCAGAATTTGTGATTATTTTATCCCCTTGTGGTCATTTAAAGTGTGCATTTATAATCGATGAAAATATAATGCAATATACTAATTTGAAGAGAAAATGAGTACCATTAATGAAGAGAGGGGGAAAGCAGGGAAGAAAATTAAAATAACACAAGGAAAAAAAGTACAAGTAAAATTATTATCCACCAAAGTGATTAAAATACGATAAGAAACTATTTAAAAGAAAATACAGCTAAAATCTAAAAAAGTGATTACAATTACAAGTAAGCAAGGGACAAACGGTGATGACGCAGCGGCTAGCGTGGGTGGCTTGGAATGCACCCTACCGTGGCGGGGATTAATTCAAAATACCCGAGTTTGATGCTCTTCCGGTCAACATCATGTGAGGCACCGAATCAACCATCATCCTCATTCATCCCATTCCTTCATCCGACCCCCTTATTTCCCTCCCTCAATCTCTCCTCACCTCCTTGCTCGGTTGCTCTCTTTTTCTCACTTCTCAATTCCCATTATTCATCTACCATTTCATCTTCTCTTAAGGTACCCCGTTTTCTCTTTTCTTACATTTTACGTACGTGAATGTACGTATTTTGTCTTTATAATTTTTCTCTTGGCTTATTTTTTTCATCTTTCATTCATACATTCAAATGTATGTGTATTGTTTGTCATCAACATTAGTAATCTTCTAATTTCAAACCCATAAAAGCTGGTTTTTTGCCGAAATCAACTTAATTTTTTGATTTACTGCATACTTTCGCGTGAGGTTCTAACTAGCAAATATTGTTTAGATAAGCTGTGAATATATAGTGTTTTTTTTTATGCCGAAAGATTTCAAAAGATAGTTCCTCATCGATTATTAATGCCAACTACTTTTCGGTTTTGATTGATGAATCGGCTATATATAATGATACTTTTATGATTTATAATTAATCTTAGTTAGATTTTTTCTTTTCTCTTTATGTGTTTGCTGTTGATATAAGAGGCAAGATGGGGAGGGTCAAGCTAAAGATCAAGAAATTGGAGCATACAGGTGGGAGAACGGTAACCTACACAAAAAGAAGGGCTGGCATTCTTAAAAAGGCCAAGGAGTTGTCCATTTTGTGCGACATTGATATCGCGCTTCTGATGTTTTCTCCGTCTGGGAGGCCAACTTTGTGCTTGGGTGAACGCAGGTCTTTATTTCAATTTATTATTATTCATATGAAAGATTGGAACTTTTATGCCTTTGTTCTACGTGATTTTCCAATATTTGTGAAATAATATTTGAAACGTTACATAAACATGGTAATATGAAATTCTACGGTTCACCTGGATATATGGAATTCTTTATTGTTCACATGATCACAACCCCAAAAAACGTATATATAATGCTCAATTCTCTAGGGAATTTCATGAAGCCGACTTCATCATTATTTATAATATATATGCTGCCCCGGTTCCAATGTTGCTGCTCCACAAAAAAATAAAAAATAAAAACAAAAAATAGAAATTGAGAATTAAAAAAAAATGCTGGTCCACTTGGTCCACTTTGGCGTGTTGTTTCAAAAAAAAAAGATACATATATTAAGCAAATCTATGCACTCATATCTATACCACGTAACTATCACTAAAAGCTATAATAATTAACCTTATTTCTTTTAATCAATTGCATTGTTCAACTGATTAACAAATGCAAGCATGTAAAATTTCAAGCTCAATAACTCACAGCTCGCTTAATATTTCATTTTTTATGGTATATGAATATCCCATTTAGTATTGGCCATTGTTCTTTCATTTCTCCAGTACAATAGATGATGTAATCGTAAAGTTTTCACAACTAACTCCACAGGAGAGAGCAAAAAGGTTTGTTGTACGTTTCAACAATGTTGGTTTTTTATGAATATAGCACTGTGTTAGAAAAACTTCTTACATGTATTTTTTTTTATTATTCAGGAAACTGGAGAGCCTTGAAGTAATCTGCTGGCTTTTTGTTTGCAAATTTATCTCTCAGTTTTTTTAATTAATATATGATACATATTCTTTTAAATCTATATGATAATAACCATAGAGGTCTTGCATGGATAGGCTCTCAAAAAGACATTCAAGAAGTTGGATCATGATGTTAATGTCCAGGAATTTCTAGACACGAGGTAGCTCCAACCATTTTCATAAATATTAAAATCAAATACATTTTTATATTTATAATTAGATTCTGATGTATAATAGGGTTTTTTTGTTTTGGCAGTACCCAGACAGTAGAGGTATGCACATAAGCTTTGAGTGATTTATCAAGTGAACTATTTTTTCAAGATTTATAGTTCCTCCAGTAGGTTCAATATATTATTTTTCTAATAAACGCCTTTGGTACAGGAGTTGAGTAATCAATCGATACTCTTGCAATCTCAGTTATCCGAAGTTTACAACCGACTCAGGTTCCTCCCTTAATCCATTTGCATTCGATTTCTTTTCCCAATTATCATATTTTTTACCAAAAATACAATTTACATCTTTTGATGCCAACCAGGTGGACCCTAAATAAAAATGGGTAGGCCTAATTCATATGGAATTCAATGTTTTCCCCACAGTTTAATACTTTATTTGTTCATATTTGTCTTCTATAAAGACATGAAAGTCCCTCTGAGGAAGAAAGAAGTAAGATGTTGAAGAATCTAATTTTATATTCATATTTTAAAGAAGGTATAATTAGTTTCTTTGCTTTCTTCCCTCGAATTAAAATATGGACAAATTATTACCCACAATACTGATTTTCATATGGCCCTTTCCATAACTACAGCAATTTTCTCGGGTTGTTTAGTATTCTTTTTTTTCATGCTTATTCAGTTTTAGTAGCTTGCGTATTTTCAATGTCTAACATTTGTTTTATTTTAGCTACTGGATGGATCCTGATAAAATCACTGACCTCGAACATGTAAAAACAATGGAAGAATCACTCGAAGGATCTCTTGCGCAATTAAGAGCGCATAAGGTGATTATTTTTGCAATGCATTAATTAATACTTAGTCATTCATTATTAGCAATTATGAATATATCTTAAAAATAATCTAAATTATGTTATTATGTTAGGAAAACATGGAGAACCAGCTTATGTCTCTGGAATGCAACAGTCAGGTATTGAAGTTTGCAAGAAAAATAGAACAGTTCAAGTCTAAACTAATGTACTGTAACAATTTATAATTGCTCATTTTCCGGAGAAAATGGTACATTATTAACTTGAATATTTAATTGTTTAGTTTCAAACTGGAATGCATCTGCCATTGCCAGTGGGCATTGAAGCCCCCTCTCAATCAATTTCATGGCTTCCTGGTAATGAGAGACATCCACTGTTGTTGCATGATGAAGCTGGTTCTTTGTCACAAATGTGGGTATCTAATATTGATTTCACTGTCTATTTCTGTCAATCTATCTACATTATAATCTTATAATTACACTAATCATAACACTAAAAAAATAAATTTTTTTCTCCGCACTTAAAAATAATGGTGTGGAAAAAAGTACACTTTGTTCTTTTCTCCACATCTTCTCTACGTCAATTTATACCTTGTATATAAATTAAAGAGTTCATTCTATATTTGAAAATATTTTAAAGTAAGTGTTAATTTTCTAATTTTTTTCCTCTCCAAAAAACGTGGACAAATTTTTCTGGAGCCAACTTTTCTCCGTGTTAAAAAGGTGGGGAACATTTTTTGGTATTAAACAAAGTTGGAAAATTTAACACCTCAATTTCAAATATTTTTAAATATATAAAGAAATGCAGAGCTTTTCTCAACAGCAAAAATTGGCATGGTGGAAATGACATGAAGGAAAAGATTGGAGAAAAGCCATTCCTTTGCAGTGTTGAGAAATAAGAATTTAATTTGTGATAAATGATTAACTTTGGTCTCTTACGAAATTACTGACCGTATCAAATAGATGATTATTTGAACTTAATTGTTCAGGGATGATATTGGCACATTGGGCACTTCTCTTCCAAGCTATTCCTGCTATTTGAGCAAAGGGAAGCAAACAATGCTCGACAATATTACAGGCTCAGAAGGTAGAATTTTGGGTGAGCTACAACCAATTGAATGTTTGAGGCTAGAACTTGGAGGCCAATATCCTTGTGATCAGGGGCATAATCTAAATATGATGGAGGATAAGAAGTTCAAGACAGAGGAGGAGGTGAGCTTATCAGAATCTAGTATAAACTATCCACTTGGTGGGTTTGAGCCACCCAGGATAGGATATGCTCCAAACCTCCTTTGCAATTGGCCTTCCACATCCGGTACTTCCTGTGGTGCTGCCATGTTCACCGAGCCGCCCTATTCTCAGGTGATCTTCATCTTTTTAATTATTTTTCTCTCCTAGCTGCTTGCTACTTGAGAGTGCAGTAACTGATAGTCTTGCATATTTTTTTAAGTCTAAAAACTCTCTACGTTAAGTTTTCCGAATTAGAACTGCACAGGTTAAAAGATCAGTTCTCTGAGTCAAATATTAATAGTTATTAAAAGAATTTTTAGTGGTAGAAATTATAAAGTTATCAATTTCATGTGTCAAAAAGATTAATATATATACTAATGCAATTTTTTATTCATAAAATTGAATAAAATAATATAAATAATTCTAAATTAGTTTGGAGAACTTATGCCGATTCCACTTCATACTATGTTGACTTTAGTCCGAATGCGAAGTTTCTAAACTATACAATAAAATAATTATTAGCATTTATTAACATAGAAGGTTAAATTTCCTTTTTTTTTATATATTCTGCAGCATAGTTAAGTACTTTTCATGGAGCCATTTTCGTGCAACCTTTATTGCTAAAAGATTATATGGCTTCAAAGACAAAACTCGTTACATGCGTTGATGATATCAAGCATCCAAGAATTCTGCGTACCGTTATTGACATGCCTGTACAGAATTGAAGATAGCATTGCAGACTTAGGTGGGTTGGCTTAGCTTGTGTTGTTATTACCAAATATTGCTATAGCAATTCTTATTATTTGACACGTAATTACGTAATTGTGTAATAAAATCAAATATCAAATATACAGCTAGCTAAAGATGTATGTTAATTTTTTTTTCGGTGTATTTATGTATGCGAAGATTGAGTCTACAATTTCGTAATGGAAAAAAAGAAGAAGTGGTAGTCCAAGAACATCAATTGAATCTTTCTCAAATAATTTAGATTTGTATGCACTACTAGAAAATTGGGCTATTCCTTCAGAAATATTCGATGGTAAACGATTTAGATTTTTTATACACTACTAGAAAATTGGGCTGTACCTTGAGAAATACCCGATGGTAAACTGATGCTAAAAATATTTACCATCAGTTTTGCCCATGGTAAAAATCTATTGAAAAATTTGCCGACGGCAAATTTCAAGTAGAAATTAAACTAACGGTAAATGCTACTATCAATTCTCTATATGTTGGTAAAATAAAAATAATTGACAATAAAATTAGTTGAAGGAACGTCTGTTACTAATTAGGGGTGGAAGCACTGTAGTTATAGTGCAGTTAAAAGAATTTACTATTATTATTTATCAATTTTTTGATCATTAATTATTATCATATTGGTTACCGCTTTTCTGACCATCTATCACTATCGAGTTATAACTATTTTGATCGACGATAAATGATTGATTTTTTATAAATTTTAATTTAAACTAAATAAATTTTTGTCAACACATAATCCTTGTTAAAATTATAAATTTAGTTTCACTTAGACTGTATACTTATGTTAAATCAACATAAACTAATATAAAACTTTAAGTAAATATAATAATAATAATTTTTTTATTTATATTGATGAATTGAATTATATTTTTCTTTCTAAAAATAAATAAAATGATTAATTAATAAAACAGTTGCAACTTAAGCTCGTGCCACTACCATTTCAAGTTAAAAACGGTGCGGTTAAATTTACTATTTTCTTTTACTAATTTTTTAATTGATTAAAAAATTACTTAACAATTTTATTTTAATTTAATTAAAAATGTTTGATAAAACGATATACCGACCAACTACTTGCAGCCCTACTACTAATAATTTATTCTGACAAGTAAAACAAGACATAACATACATTTTTATGTTTTTCTATTGTAATTCCGATAGTAAACGACAGAGAATTAAAGAAATATAATTTATATTTTTATAAAAAAACCAATTACATATTTATAATTAACACAATAGATAGCATCAATTACTAAAAATTCCAGATCAACATCTACATGTCACAAAATACTTGAATTCGAAAGATCATTACTAATAAGTCCACATACACCATACATTTGTTAAGAAGTCTTGAGGTTCTACAAAAATAAGATTAAAAGCAATGTATATATGCACTACACCAAAAAACAATATCCAAATAAGTACACCAATTGGATGTACACAGAAGGTGGTGGTAGTAGGGGAGGTGGTGGTGGTATGTACCCATCTCTGCAACGGTCCGGAAAGTAATAGTGATACCAATGTGCAAACATACGACGATCGCGCTCAGCCTTCTGCTACTAGCTGTTAAATTTGCTCATTGAATAATCGAGCATTAGCTTCTCTTTGCACAGCAACAACTTTGTGTATCTTGTCTTCTTTGTCTATTATCTATCATAGATACCATCCCATCCCCTCGTCATCTCGATGTGCTTGAATTGCACGATGAGCATGTAGTTGAGCCACCTAGAATGTTTTGGGCACTCTCGCAGTCACGAAAGCCATACAATCTACCATTATCAGCAGTACCTATAGCAGCAAAGATCCAAACTGGGTTGCTTAGAAACATCCACCCCATACTTTGATGTCACGTCGACGACATCCTTTCCTGTTCAAAATTATCCTTCAATATGTAAACTCCAATAAAATGTTATATTGGAATATAAGAAGAATAGAGACAAAACTCTATCGCAACAGGTTGGAACTTGTCATCAATATCATGGTTGCAAAAATCGAAATCGAAATTAGAATCGGTTTTCCAGTGAATCGGAATTGGAATCGGATAAAATCGGCTAAGAATCGATTTTTTGAATCGGCCAAGAATCGATCGGAATCAGAATCGGAATCGAAATCGGTCCGAACCTGAAAAAATATGAAAATTTAACAATTCATGACAGAAATAGTTGAAATATATAATTATATAATTTATCAACATAAATACAAAAATTCAAGTATTTATACAACAATCATAAAGGTATGCAATTATGGCAATACAACGACAGAGTCATACCTGAAAAAACAAATAAGAACATACCTGAAAAAATATACTCTTTATGTAATTCAAACAAAAACAAACCTGAAAGAACATACCATATATCTAATTAACACAATTTAATATGATTACATACCTAAAAGAACATTCACAATTTATCATTACAATATCACAATGTCACTCACAATTTAATACAAGTCCAAAAAATAAATATTCAGCACAATTCTAAATCATTTAATTCATCATTTGAAACATGTTCAGAGTCTGAATCATTATCACAAATGGGAAAAGTAGAGCTATCATCTGTGAACACGAGATCCTGATGTAGAAGGAGGCATAGAACCCGCAATCAGATGAAGTCCCTCAGGCTCAGGTGGCAAAGAGAAACCATCAGATGCAGTAGAACACGATCCAATTGTAGTTTTTAACGTGGTACCACTTTCATTCGCTGCAATTGCATCTTCGTCTTCACCATCATTGGTACCAAAGAAATCATCCTGCATAAAAAAAGTCTTACCTTATTCATTTTAATTCAAAAAAAATTCATACAGAAAATTATGAATGAGATATAATCTTTAGTTAAACATACCGATGGGGATGGGTTGTTCTGTTCTCCAACCCACTCATCTAACGAGTCTTCTAAACTCAAATGCTCACTAACCGCATCTTATTTATGCCTCCACCTCAACTCGTTTTCTTTAACTCGCATGTTGTAATGAACATATACAAGATCATTGACTCTCTTCCTGGCAAGTCGATTTCTTTTTTTGGTATGTACTTGGTCAAAAGTACTCCAGTTACGTTCACAACCCGATGATGAAGAAGTTTGACTAAGTATTCTAATAGCTATCTTTTGCAGTTCGGGGCAACTTATACCATGTTGCTCCCACCATGATGCTACATTTGACAAATTGATTTACTTATAGCTTGCTATAAAAATGAAATACGGAGAAATGTGGTATTTACCTGCGTGAAGGACTTTTCTGTTGGTAATTGCAAGAGAATGTCCAAAATCTCCTTTTGCATATACAAAATCGGACTACAAAATATTAAAACAAATTTAGTAATCATATTTAGTTATACAAAATTTAAAAATAATAATATCTTGACCTGCAAATATGTCATTGATCGAGCTGCATCATTGACTTCCAAACGACAGATGACATCATTGAATGCACGATATACCTCGCTTGGATACAAAATTAGTCTCAATTAAACATAAGCAATATGAAATTGTTAAAAAAATTATAAAGATATGTAAGTTAAATAAGAACATACAATGGTAGAGTTGGAGCGATAACGGGTTTGAGGATTAAGTATATATGCTGCAGCATGAAGAAGATGACAAAATTGATTCGCCCATCTCTTGGTGATAATATCAACAAATAACTTGTATCGCTCTACTTTCATGTCGTGGACCTCTTTTATTTTTTGGATAGTCGTTTGCATTGCATCATAAACGAATGGCATCGAATGTCTGTCATCACTGTCTACCAATCTCAAAAATCTCACAAATGGTTGAATTGTTTTATGCACAAATTCCATCTTCTTCCAACAATGTGCACTCAAGACAATCTCTTCAGCTGCGATTCCATCCTCTTCTTTTGCAAACTTCGATGATGAATACATTTCAGAAATAAACATCTTTTTCAGTGCTTGCTTGTGTTCTAGGAAGCTCGCAATCGTCAAAAAATGTGTAGCAAATCGAGTTGCGCCGGGTCTTACCAATTCATGTCCATTTGTGAAATTATTCCTCATAAGAGCCAACAACCATGAGTGGTTGTATATAAGTTTGGTGACTTTCTCTGTGCATTCGTAATGCATGTCCCAACTTTCTTAATTTTTGCAAAGTCCTTCAGCATCAAGTTAATACAATGGGCAGCACACAACGTCCAAAATAGATGTGGTCTCTTATGTTCTAGCATCTTCCCGGCAGCTTTGTATGATGAAGCGTTATCAGTAATGACCTGGACAACATTTTCTTCCCCAACTTCTTCTACTACTTTGTACAGTAAACTAAACAAATAGGTAGCATCTTTTTTTTTATCTGAAGCATCAACTGATCCAAGGAAATACATTCCTCTCGGGCAGTAAACCAGAAAGTTGATCAAAGTTCTCCCGGATTGATTGGTCCACCCGTCGGACATAATAGAACAGCCTGTTATCTTCCAAGAAGCTTTTATATCCTTCAAGCTGGCATTTATGGAAGCCACTT
>JAVDBV010070343.1:0-14531 GCA_032619315.1 Piper longum
ATCCTTGGCCACCCAATTCAATGGAAAACTACTCTTTTAATCACTACAACATACATAAGGACGTTGATGCTGCAACTGATCAGCAAAAGAAGTTGATTTGCTGTTGTAATAGATCACAATCAACTCAAAAATTGCCGTACAGCAGCAATTTGTATTCTTGGGTGGATCTCTAGATCTATCTCAGTTTAATTCTCTTATCTTTCTTGTTGATTTGAGATTTTTAATTCCATGGTTATCATCTAGATTAGCAATTCCTAACAAATACATGAAAATTAAGAAGAGAAAGAAGAAGAAATTACCTTAACAAAGAGGATGATGGCTTAGATCTGGAATGAAGAAGAGGATGACGCCCTCCCCTTTAGCCATCCTTTATAAAAAGAAAAACTTGGGGTTTTTTTTTTTCTTAACCGGGTAATTGGGTTTCCGGGTCTTTACAGGGTTTCCGGGTCTTTACAACTTAGGTCGGCCTGAGCCAAAATTCGACCACCATTATTCGGCCTGAGCCCAAACCTTTATCTCAATATAAAGGTTTGGATTTTCCGTAATCTTGTATGTGGGTTTTCATTACCAACATTATGTTGAGCTTGATCTGGGGGTGTTTGGTTGACTGGTGCTTAGCATTGGGCCGGTTATAGGCAAAAATTTAGATTAAAAATTGACCCAATGACAATAAACATGATGGATTAGGATAATAGTTACGAAATAAAAAATAATTAAGGAAAAGCCTCTTGTAACCAAAGAAAGAATCAACACACAACATGTGAGTAATATAACCTAAGGATCACACAAATTTCGTGAGGGTAATGGAAGCGTCGTAGAAGTTACTTAAAAAATTTCCAAGAAGCTACCAACTAGTGATTGCAATAAAGATACACTTTCACTCATGAGAAGAGAGCTTTTTTTTCCCTAAATTGTTCTTCTTCGAGATTTCAAGTCTCAAGTTCTTGATATATTTTGATCTGAGGGAGTGAAAGACTTTGAGAGTTTGAGAAGGAGAAGTCATGAAGCCAAATTGTAAGGAAGCAATTCATACAGAGAAGAGGAACCGTGCTAAGGCCTTGACAATCTAGATTTTTGACTTTTCCATTTCTTTTCCTTCTAATTGTATTGATTTCTTGATGTTGTTTAATACTTTCATGGGGTAAATATTGATTTGGGATGATCAATAGACCCTAATTATATTCTAACGTAGAATTGTATTTTCTATCATTTGGTAAAGGGTTGATTATTATAATAGGTTCTTAATGTTATAAAAGCAAGTAGTTTTTTTTATGATAAAGAAAGTTGTTTTGACTAAGCGTAGGAAAATCGATCATGTCTTGATCAGAACAATTTATACTATCGAGGTAGACATACACTTGATCTTAATAAATATCTAGTAGGAGGAGTTAATCTTAATGCATCGTCTTGATCTCAAATGCACGTTACAATTATATTTGCTTCTTTAGATATCAACTCGAATCAAATTATAAACGGTAAGAATTATAATTCTTTATTGTAAGGCAATTAGTTAAAATTGGACATCCAATATATCTCTCATTTTATTAGAAACAACTTTACAACTTTATTCACAGCTATATAGTTTAGAGTATTTATTACTTATCTTTTATAGTTCATGTCCTTGCCTCGATTGACAATTGAGCTAGAACTCTTTCTTGTTAATTGTTGTTTATGTTTCAACATGAAGTAATTACTTAATTAAGCTACTTAGATTAAAGATAAGGTAAAATGTACAATTCTTAGTGGGAACAATTTTTACTCATTACATTATTATTTGTTCTCTGTGTACACTTCCACGAGGTATAAAATATGGGTTGCCCTCCCCCCCCCTCTATAAAAGGGTGTCATCCTTAGACTGTGTCCAAAAGTAAGTTATATTTAAAAGTTTGTCCTTTCCCATCCAAAAAATATCTTGATCTTTCCATTTAAAAGTTTTCCTATAAATCCTATTTTTTTCTTAAGGATCACCGTCCCCATTTATCATTGGTTACTTATTGCAAGGAGGGATATACTGGCATGATGCTATCTTGTTTTTGGAATTCATTCATTTGATTTAATTTTCCTTAAAATAATCTTATTATCTTTGTTTTATTCAATTTCTCCAATGTGTCTTTTTTAATCGACTTAAAGTATGACATTTTCGTATCATCTCTACAATTTATTTCTTCAATTAACTTTTTTAAAAAAATTCTTCAATTATTTTAAATTATTTTTGCTCTTACATGCTATAATTATTTGTAAAGAATTTTTACATGTTTTTTTTAAATATATGCAATCTGTTCGTAAGTTTAAAAAATGCTGTTTTTATATTTTTTGTGCATTAGTGTGATTAAATTGATTTTATTCAACGAAAGAAAAGAAAAGAAGGGTATTTCCTGTCTCCCATGAGACATGGGGTAATACTCCAACCGCAGTGGTAATGGCGGAGGGACGACTTCTGGCGTCGGCGAAGCTTCTCCTTCTCTTCCCCATGCTTTCCTCCTCCCCCTGCTCGGCCGCCACTGCCGATGGAGGCCTCTCCCACCTCCTCGCCTTCGTAGACAGCGACCGCGGCGTCGGCTTCTGGTCTGGCTGGAACAATGGCTCCGTCGCGATCGCCGTGACAGCCATGGCGGGCATCGCCCTTGCTGCCACTTTGGTCTACTCCTCTCGAAGGTAACTCGTAGTAGCCACTATCTGGTCTGATTTCTTGGAGTTGCAGGCGAGATGAGGGGGAAAGGTGGGAGCTTTTGTGTGGATGAGCTTTCCTTCCCTAGTATCCATTTGATTTGCATTATCTCGTTCAATTTCTCTTTTCCGATTCACTTTGTGATTTCAAATACTTCGATTGGAAGTAATGGGAATGTCGAAGTGGTTGATTAATGTTTGATTGAATGGTTTGCTTCTGATGTTCGATACTTCAAAAATTTGTGAAGGGGATTGAAAATGTGAGTAGGAAACTTTCGTTTATGTGAAATTTGTGTACATACAATAAGAGAGCTCTAATGTGCAGGGATTATTGATTCTCTTAAGGCGAGTCGTTACTTCGTATTACTTACATTACTGTCTTCTCGTTCTTGGAATTTTAAATATGTTGAGATGCTGATATGAAGAAAACGGCCTCATTGTATTTCTGGTGGCCCTGGCTGTCGACCCAGTGCCAAAGTTTGATTCAAACTTTGAGTGGCGGGCGATTTGTAGTTGTTGCCACGAATTCTTTGTTTTCTAATGATACTCTACAATTTTCTTTGGAGTTTTTGTTTGCATCAACCAGTGTTTCTCTTTTAATTTTCTCTTTAATATATTGCTTGACTCTTTTGCCTGATTTTTCCCATTTTAGAGGCAATCTCAATTCTCCTTGGTCACGTCGGAGAAGAAAACATGCTCTTTCTCCTGAACTCTGGAAAAGCCTGTTTACTTCAGATGGAAAGATTGTAGATGAAGTCAAGTTTTTGAAAAAAGTTCGAAGTGGAGTAGGTTCCTTTTGATCTATTCACTCCCTTTCTATTCATTCTGAACTATGTGGAATAGAGTCATGTCAAGCATTTTATTCCAAGAGTAAGTTTATATGTTCGCTCAACTTCATAATACAGGGTGTAGATCCTAGCATCAGAGAGGAAGTTTGGCCTTTTTTGCTTGGAATGTAAGTTTTGGTGCCTTTTGTCTTGCGAATATGGTATTTTTTCGAGTACAGAGGATGCATTTTCCTTTGCTGGCTTTTGAATTTCTAAAATCTGCTTTTTACTTGACTTTCGTGTCATCTTGTCTGGAAGTATATATCTGCCTGTTCTTTTAGTTCGAAAAAGTCCATGTGTGGTCTCTGTCTAGAATTTTTAAACACGCTTTCATATTGCTAAGTCATGATCAGCACTTACTGTATTTGAAAATGCCAAATACGAGACAATTGTTGCTAGTACAGATGTTATTGTTTGATGATGATGTATTGAATTGGATTTTTGGGAAGAAATATAATTCTTTAACTTGATAATCTAGTGCAAATATAAATATCATGCTTTGAGCTTTTAAAGCAGGTTTTCTTAGATAATGTCTGTAATTTTGTTTAGATCTATATTCTATATGAACTGGAAATTGTGATCTTTAGCATCACTTCTCTGTGCATGATTCTTGTAACAAAATTTCATCTTTGTCTATTGATGTATAAATAAAAGAAAGGGTATCTCTAAAATTCACTTAAATTGTTGCTTCATTTATTTCCCTTAAAATTTTAACTTGATGCTGGCTTTTTTCTCGGTTTTTGTGTTTGTGATTTGGGGCATAAGTCAGTCCAAGCACCATATGTAAAAACTGATGCTGGTTTTCTAATATTTATCCAGCAATAACAACGCCTTTATATGCAGGTATGACTTAAATAGTACGGTGGCAAAACGAAGTGATATTAGGACACAGAAAAGGTATCCTGATCTTTATTATGCTTACCTTACTTTGAAATGGTGCTAATATTTTTCTAGATTTTCTCCCATTATTAAACATGGTGCTGTTTTTAAAAAGCTTTCTGTCGTCAATTATGCTTTCAAATATTCTTTCTTGTACAGAAAAGAGTATAGAAACCTTAGAAGACAATGTCAACTTATGTTGAATAATGCCAATGGTAATGCAAAGGAGGCAAAAGATGTGAGTGATAATCAAAATATTGATCCTATGAGCTCTGAAGATTTAGTCTGTGCTCGTGAATCACTTTCGAGAGAAGTGACCCTCCTGGAGAAGGAAGACGATGCAAATGTAGAACAATCTGAAGAGGAAAATGGAAATATAGAACCTGATGATGAAAATGAAAAAGTAGAAGCTTCTGACTCTAAGTCACCGACAAAAAATGAAGGCAAAGTGGAAGAGGAAGTTGAAGACAAAAGTGGGCTAACCGTTGATGTATCTGGTATGGAGACAGATTCCCCAGATTCTGAGTCCTCGGTGAATGAATCTCTATGCCCTTCTGAAACTATTCAAGAAAGCAATAAGCTCTCCAAGGACTCACGGAAAGATGAAGATCATAAGGCTTGCTCAAGTGAAAATTTTGCTACATGGCAAAGGATCATCCGCCTTGATGCATTGCGAACTAATGCAGACTGGGTTCTCTTTTCTTCTTCCCAGGCTGCAGTATCTGAAGCACAAGCTTGTGAGGCAGCCCTTGCAGTTGGACTTGAGGATTATGACCACTTGGAGCCATGCCGGATATACCATGCAGCCCGGTTAGTTGCTATTTTGGAAGCTTATGCTATTTATGACCCAGAAATAGGTTATTGTCAGGGGATGAGCGACTTGCTCTCTCCCATAGTTGCTGTTATGGAGGAGGATGATGAGGCCTTTTGGTCCTTTGCAGGCTTCATGAGGAAGGCTCGTCACAATTTTAGGCTTGATGAAATTGGTATAAGGAGGCAGCTTAGCACTGTATCAAAGATAATAAAAATCAAAGACTCACATCTTTATAAGCACCTTGAGATGCTTCAAGCAGAAGACTGTTTTTTTGTGTATAGAATGGTGGTGGTATTGTTTAGAAGAGAACTGACGTTTGAGCAGACTCTGTGCTTGTGGGAAGTGATGTGGGCCGATCAGGCTGCAATCAGGGCTGGGATAGAGAAATCTGCCTGGGGGAGGATCAGACAGCATGCTCCACCTACAGAGGATCTCCTTCTTTACGCCATTGCTGCTTGTGTTCTTCGTAGGAGGAAATTAATCATTGAGAAATATAATAGCATGGATGAAATTCTGAGGGAATGTAATAGCATGGCGGGGCAGTTGGATGTGTGGGAGCTGTTGGATGATGCCCATTACTTGGTGGTCACTCTTCATGACAAAATATGAGCAGAACCTTCTTTACCAAGGACATGAATTCTTTAAACAGTTGCCGGGATTGCTGATGTAGCAAGATTTGTGGGATTCTCAATAGGGCTGGATTTATTTTACCACTTCTGGGTGCATAGTTGCTTACACTTTAAACATGATTTTGATAGTCCGTTGACCTTACCAAATTATGTAAGACCAAAGATTTGATGTTTGGTGTCGCAATGGATAAAATCCTGGAGAGTTGAGTAACTACATTTTAAAAAAACTGTTGTAGTCTTTCACCGATTAAAAAGAGTAATGATACTAGGAAAATTCTTGCTCATAAGATTTGCATTTGTTACTTCGCTTTTCTTTCTGTAATGGGTAAAGTTATGTTTGATAAGAAGATTTCCACTTATATCCTTCAATTATTTAAAATTTGTTGTAAATTGACTCCCTACTGGGAAAAACTCAAACCACCCCCCGTCCCCCCCCCTCAAAAAAAAAAAAAAAAAGTATCTTCATTCCCTTCGCAGATCATTCGTTTTATTTTTATAGGCGAACTATGATATTCCAGTTTTATACTATAAATATGTCCAAGTGGCAGATGAAGCATGGCTCTACCTACAGTCACGCAGTCGCTACGTGTATTCTTTATTCGTGAGAACCTTCGATGTACTGCTTCTGTGCAACGTGAAGCCATCGCATTAACGTAAATTGGTGGCATTGGGATTAAAATAAAACTACTTGAAGGCAAGGGAGAATTTTCTTATCTATGGATGAAACCATTTCAACGACTTACCTCAACCGGTGAGGATCGAATTCCTGATCGATCTTGACCTGTTAGTTTTTAAGTTTGAGTCAACCTTTTTGAGGCTTCACTAAGTTGAGTTGTTTGAACTTGACACGAGTTGACATGGGTTAAACACCTTATTTCTTGTTTCCTTCATTGTCAACCATTTGGCCTCCCTCTCAAACGTCCTACGTTTCTTCTAATATTTTTGCGTTAGCTTTTCTTAAGATTTGCTTATCATGCTTCAACTTTTTTCATTTTTTTTATGTAAAACTGCACATACAATGTTTCAAAAATCAACTTAAAAATCTCTAGTAATTTAAGAGATGGCCTAAAGAGTTTTTCAGGATTGAAGGCCAACAATTTTTAGATATTCAAGATAGAATGTAACACCCTCAAATTAGTTCAACCTCTAATATTGATAAATATGAGATCTCTTATATTAGTGAGAATGTACTTATAGATCTTTAACTTTGGATAATAATTTTGAGAATATAACTTATTCCTATCAATTTATAAAAGACAAATCATTACAAATGGTATTATGAGGGTTAATCTTAAATAATATAGGATGGTGGGCTAGATAAAATATAAGTGAGTTTAACATAGGCTAAGAAAATGAATTCTAAGAATAGAATTTTCTAAAAATGTATAGATTGTGACATTTTTAAATTAATTTTAAATTTAATATCTATTGGGTTAAGATATATTAATTAAGATGCACTTATATATGTTTAACTTTGACTAACCATTTTAAATAATTGATTAGGCCCCATCAATTTGCAAGAGAAATGTCTTTATAATAAGGTGTACATACTAATGAGTAGGAGAATTATATTTCAAATAAATTACAAATGGACGATAGCAGATGCCGGGTTTGGCCTAGAGGGTCATGAATGGCACTTCAGGTTAGATCTCATCTAGGCAACTTGAATTGGTCAACTCCCGGTCAGATTCGGCCACTTGGGCTATAGAACTTTCCAATCCCGGCAATATTTGGTCGTGGTCCATGGATTCGTGTAACAAGTGCTACAGGAAACCTGTTGCTCTTGCTTGATTGATGTAAATCTCTTAAATTAAAAGTGATTAATTTAATTAGTGCCGTTTGTAGTACTTATCTGATTGATATAAATTACATAAAATAAAAAAAAAAGATTAACTTATTTATTATAATTATTTTTTTAAAATAGGTGATTTATACCAATCAATCTAAGTGCTACTATGGGTTTGATGTAGCACTTATACAACAAATCCAAGACGATAGTCAGCTAAATCTAGACCACCCAAGATCCTACCAAGAATTGGCCCAATCTGGAAAGGGTGATCAGTTCCAGAGTTGGCCATACTTTTCTAATTATCAGGTGTGGGTTGGGTCAGACATAATATATTAGTTTTAGTCCAGGATATTTTAGATATCAATCAACCTTGTTTGGGCTAGTCTTTGAGTTGGTTTGCTAGATCAAACCATAGTTTGAGTTAGTATAGCTTCCAAACCATGAGTACAGGAGGGTAAGGGTCTTTTAAGCATAATATGATGGATGAGTTATCAAATTATACTCGAGATATATAAATATTTTATTATAAGCTTATAGCAATTAAGGTTTAGATTTAGGCCACTAATTGTTAGGACGTGCTTAGTACAATTTTAAAGTGGCTCGGTAGTTTCTAGTTGCATATCAACTTGCGGATATAAATCTTGACACTTTTAATTTTAGCTAGGACACGTGTTCGTGAGTTTGATTTAATTTAGAATGTACACGCGTTAAACTTGGGTGAAAAAAAGAGGTGATCCCGTAATTGAGGTAAATGTGTGACATGTGGGGGTTCTATATAAAAGATTTTTTTGTAATAAAGGAAATATTATTCCCCAATATTATAATTAATTTATTTTCTTTAGTATTATGTTATTGAGTCTCAAACAATGAAAGATCGAACATAGGATTGCCAATAGGGCTCCTAATTGAGCGAGCTAGCTTGTGAGCATTTGACATTCAGCTCAGTTCGATTTGGCTAAAAACTTGATATTTAAATGCTTAAACTCGAACTCGAATCTTACGACTAAGCTTGAACAAGGTCGTATTCAACTCAACTTGAGTCGGTTATAATTCAAACTCGACTCGTACCTCTACTCAAACTCGACTTAATAAAATAATATAATAATATAATTTATATATTATATATATACTAATAAGTTTAATGGTAACTACTTATATTTATTTATTTAGAATATACTAATAAAGAAGTGAGATAGTTGATGGTTAAAGTTGTGAGTTCAGATCATGTCAATTGCATGTTTTTAATTGAGTTACGACTTTTAATTGAGCCGGTTTCGAGCTCATGAGTAAGCTGGGTTTGAGCTCAAAAAAATTAAATAGTTTAAGTTTATTCGAGCTTGAGTCGAGCTTGAACACGTAAAAGATATTTTAGCCGAGCTCGAGCATGTATATTCAAAACTCGTTCAATCTCAAATCGAGTTCGAACGAACTTCGAATTATTCGAGCCGAACGGCTTGCTCGCTCGTTTAGCGCCTCTAGCAACCACAATTCGGAAGCCTAGTTTGGTGTGACCCAAACGGGGTCCATAGACATGAATCAAGTCCACCCCATAGCTAGTAGTGGGACGAACCAATTAAATAAATGAAAGGTTGAACCAACTTTGAGAAAGTGAAAGGTTGGGCAGTGAAGGAATTATGGTGATCAACTTAGTATAATGCAGGGGCATGAGAATTAAAGAACTTGGAAAATGGAGGATGAACGGAGCGAGACGCCGAGAAAGATGTGAAAGGTGCTTAGAAGGATGAAAGGTTGGTTAAGTGGATGGAAGATATATATGTAAGAAGTGAAAATACACTTACCTAAAACCCATAAAAGGCAAAGGGGAAGGACTCTTGGGTCCGCATCTAACTCTCTCATCTCCCACTTTCTCCACCTGCTTCTCTTCCTTGTTGGTGGAGCTTGCACGAACGGGCTTTGACCTATATTAGGGTAGGATGTCTGTGTAGTGACTCAGGATTAGTCTATTGCGAGGATAGTTATTTTAGTGAATTTAAGCTTTATAAAACCAATTAAGTGAGTGGATTGTTCTTATGGCACATCATGTTGAAAATGTGTGGGGTTGAGGCCAAACTTGGTTTAATGTGTTTTAGGAAGATTATGTAAAATGAACAGCTTTAGTTCGAGGTTAAAGGTGTAAGGTGCGGGTGTGGCTTGGATTGCCCTTTTACTAGGGCAAAAGAAGTAAGGTGATCAGGGTTACGCTCTTCTTGGTGAGAGGATGAACTTGTAAAATATAGTTTAACTTTGCATGTGTGTACTTGTCTTATAATGTTTTATTTGGGAAGGCCATCGTAAAGCAAGGAGTCAGGTATGGGCTTATATTATTTAGAAGAAAATTTGTTATTTGACTTGGTGTTTGTTGACACTAACAAGAAATTTACCATGCGTACCAACATTAAGTGTAGGTTTTGGAACATACGTGGCCCTGGAGAACAAATGTTAGTAGCCCCTTATATCATTATTGTTTTACTTAAGTATTTAGCACAACGATTTTTACTATAATATAATTTTTTTCTGCTAATTTTATATAAAATATCTAGTAAACGTACAGATGAAGGTTATTATACTACGGTGAAATATTGAATCAATATATTTAGTAGTTGAATATTAAATTATTTTTATTAACATCTCAAGTGACGTTTTGTGTTGGGTACGGTCATTTATTGTTTCAATATGTCACATACACAGGTCATATTGGTTAAACATTAATATATGTTGCCACTATAACATCCCAAACTTTTGGACTTGTAGCGGATCGAAATGTGATGTTAAAAATACATAAAGTTAATAATTTTTTTACTATCGTACAAACTTCTATGCTTTTTTATCATGGTATCAAACTGTTTGATCACTTAGATATGAGCAGGGCATGTTGTAGTGCTAACAGAGGTTGAATGGGTATAAGATCTCATCTTACACTAGATCCGGATGTTAGCATGTGTCAGCAAGAATCTGATAGGCATGTTGTGATGGGTTTAGAGACCCAGATGTTCTTTCCATTGCATAAGAGATTTAAATGAGTTAGGGTGTCCACATGTTCGGTCAACTGAGGTTGAATTGAATGTTGACATGGTGTCTGTCTTTTGCATGTAACCACATTAGTCATCCTTCAGTAGGACATGGTATACATTGTGGGAAGGAGTTAAAAAAAAAGTGCAACAGTAAGGAGTTTGAAGTATGGAGATACTGGCAAGTTATTTGGCACATGAGATGGACCACTAAGTGCCTTGGACAAATCCTTTGGGATGAAGACTGTGACTATACAAATGGAGCCATTGAAGTACTTGGAGCATAGATGAGAGTTTAGGTAGATGACTTAAGATGGACCACTTCCAAAAGACAGTAATGAATGAGGATGAGTAGTGAAGTGGATCAACAGTTCGATGGGCACTTCATCGTCTTCCCTTTCTGGCATCATTTTTGGCTTCTCTTTGCTAGATAGAGGCCTCGATATGATGAGGAAAAGATCAAGACCACCATTTCCTACGAGATCAAATATTTGAAAGGATTCCACCAAAGATAAGGAAGCATCAGATTATTGGTTACCATTTGAGGGCCAATCAACACTAATAGAAGTAGACTCTAGATTTTAGGAGATAAGTGTGGGTTTAGCATAGGTTCACCATCGTACATGTCACCACCATGATCCAGACCCCTCTGGATCAGACACGCATTGTTGGACAACCTGAGCCGAGTTGTTAGCAGGCACTTCTAGCGAGATAGACATATGGAGGAAGACATGTCAGAGATAGTAGTGGATTTATGATGTATATGATTAGGATCAGATCCTCAACACTAGATAGCACTGCTGCTGACCGAGTTGCACAACCACCAACCGAGGTGCAAAACCACCAACTGAATTTCACAACCGCCGTGCAATGTGCATAACTGCCATCCAAGTGCCCTACTACCGATCAAATGTGCACTACCACCATCCATGTATTACTCAACCACAGATCGAATATGCAACTATTGCCATCCGTGTATTGCTCAACCACCAATCGAGTGGAGTAGTTAGAGCTTATGCCACGGCCAAGTAGTTGCCTCGCCCCACATGAGGACAGCTACTTGGAGTATTTTGACCCTTTCCTCGTGACCATATGTCACAACTATCGGAGCTGAGTAGGGTCAAAGTTTACGAAACAAGATATAGACACCTAGATCAACAAAACAAAGGAGTGTTAGAAAAAATGAGGTTATTCTAATGAGATGGCATAGGATCCGACTTCACCAACTCTCTTGCAACCATTATCTTGACTTGACAGCCTTGGGTCAGATGTATATTAGAAGATAACCCCATCAGACACTTTTAGTGACAGACACATAGGGATGCGCATGGATAGAGTCAGAGAACATGACAATATGACCACAAGATGGGACCACCATAGTGATCAGATTGTTCAGACATCATAATAGTACATCCATGGGCCACAACTAGCATACACAGATTAGATGGTTAGTAGATGGTCACACATGTAGTGATTAGCTAGCCAGTGAGAGGAATTCAGCTTGTATTAGGGTATTGGGCATAGATAGAAGGTTAGTAAGGAAGTGTCTTTCAGAGAGGTAGTGGTTCCCTTGTGTTTTGCTAACATGATTAGGTTCTTACATTGAACCATAGGGTTGAGCCTTGCCCTAAGTATGGAGGTACCTTCATGGTAATGATTAGGGTTTACGCAGGTAGGTGTTCGAAGACCGATCTTACGACGACCAATTCACCCCAGCTTGAGAGTGATGTGGACAAGGACTTCAGACAAAATTGACCATGCTGACCAAATAGAGTGATACCAGTGTATACTCATCTTGATTGATGATAACCTTCCTTGAGAGCCTACCATAGCGGTAGTAGTCAAGTGAGTCAAGATTAGTGCTATAAATCGGCACGGGATGGCAGGTCAGACACCACTAAAGAGTGGGCAGGACACGTGATGAAGCTCACTATGAGTTCCCGTAGACTTGAGGGGAGATAGAGGTTCTTTTGGTTGCTTAAACCCAACTCGTTTAGAAGTACGTGACTAATACTATATCACAAACACGTGTCAACTGTTAGCTAATTGAACTATAGCCACTTAGGAGCCGTTTCTAAGATTCGTTATTGATTGACTGTTCCACAGTTTGATCACTTATGGCATAGTAAATTGTGGTGATCTTCGAGACGAGTCTATAGACTTATCGATATTTTTGCCACCCAATACGCTACATAGGGATTTCATCTCCCTTGTCACTTGCATGATACCTTGACCTTACTATAGATCAGAGTGGCATACCTATGTAGTAGGTTTTTCTTAGTCTAGTGGATTTCCCTAGTTTACCTGATGTAGATCCCACATGTGAGGATGTGATATCATCTATTGAGATTTCTTAAACAGTGTGACAATATTTTCACGAGATTAAGTCTCATTTTGTAAAACCCATGATTCGAGTCATAGGTTTTATAGTCGTTAACCGATCGGTTCAGCCGTCGGTTCGAGTTGAATATATTTCAGAACACGTGTACTGAGCCGATTCCAGCCACGTGTATGAGCTGTGAGGGTAATGTGTAGCGAGGATGTGATGATAATGACATGAATGAGCAGAGAATGAGTTATCAAAATGCATGAGAGTATATAGTGGGTGATTTTAGATTCATTATTTTCTGATCATAGAAATAGTTTTAGGTCGTTTATCGCGTTAGGACGCGTTGCGGGTAGTTTGGATGGGTTATTAGTTATAGAGCATGTCATTTGGTTATTAATTATTTGGGAGTCCCGACACAAGACAGCTCCGTTAAAAAAATTAGTATGTGAGAGTCTTGGTTGGCTTAAGCTCACATTCAACCACCATGCGCTGAGCAAAACCATGGTCAAATAATTAACTTTGCCTGACACAGGGCAACACCCTTAAAATACCTGCCCGCATGCCGAAAAGGGTGACGGGTGGAGTGGCGCAAGATGGCTCATTATGCACGTGTGATATTGACAGGGTGAGTCAATGGAAAATATCAGTAAGTACAGACCGAGGGCCATGTAGCGTGTGTGCACAGACATGAGATTATAGTTGGATGGGCGGCCACCCTCCCAGCATATTAAGAGCTCAGCATATGCTCATAATCACTAAAAGACTTGTTGTGAAATATATTAATTTTTTATTAAAATTATATGACTTAGTGTTTTTATCAGTAATACGGAACTGCCTCCGTAGATATGGGCATAGAAGGGTGGGTATAGTCGGGACAGCTGGAGGACTCTGTTATTGAACTATTCTTTGCATGGCAGTGAGATTTTGGTTCCGTTCATGGGGCTTAGATTATTTTGAGTTTATATTATATTCTAAAATGATTGAAAATTAATAGAAAATTAATTTATGAGACACTTAGTTTCTTCTAGTAACTTGGCTCGTGGCTCGGAACAGGTGGGTTGTAAAACCCCATTTTTGGGTTAGGATTTTACCCGATTTAAGTTTTCCCTATTTGGGTCAGTATCCAGTTGGTTTGAGCGAGATCGAGCCAAACTAGTTTCAGATTATGAGTATGGGCCTAAATGGCCCGTATGAACATGTTATGGAGGCTGAGTATGCCCGACATGCAAATTATAAGATCACGAGCTATCAATGTATGCTCAGGTATACGGATTTGTTTGTATTTGTTAGACACGATTTTAGGCCGAAGATTTAGGCCGTTACGACATTTAGTATCCGTTTGGGATTTTATGGGTACATCATTTGGATGCATCATAGGAATTTTAGATCACTCGATTTATGCCCATGTGGGCCCAATTTGATTAAGTCCAGTGTTCAAGGCCCATTTAGCCTTCTTACCTCGATTCGCTCCGATAGAGTCAATTTCAGGACTCGAGTCAGTTTCGAGTTCGGACGGTCTCGATCCGAACTAGCCGCCATATCTATAGTGCGTGTACCCTTATATGGGCCCCACTAGTCCACGAGCTGTC
>JAVDBV010070346.1:0-12896 GCA_032619315.1 Piper longum
GCCGATCCGATTTAAATCGGCCGATTCCGCACGGAATCAGCCGATTCGTGCATCTATGGTCCTCCCAAAGTCTTTTTTTTTTTGCATTAGTCAATAATCTTAAATAAAATATGACTAATAATTAAATTTTATGTAAAGAAATATAATATTGTATATACCAATCATTTTTCATGAATTTTAGTATTGATTAGTCCCCCCAAATAATGAGTTAAATCACTGTCATTCTTTGTTAGCCTATTGTTCTTATTCTTCTCGGATAGTTCTTTGAATTCATTGGTAGCCCAGCGATCACGAACGAGCCTCTCCCAAATGGTCAGCTAAATCCAATTAGGGTGGCCTTCCTCTATATAATTTGCAAGGTCTCTACTGTTCAAAAGCTCTAATGTTTTATTACTCACTCGTTTCATCATACCCATGTATAATTTTGGTGCAGCCTTAAAGAATGGAACTTTTGCCCGTGATTCATCCTCTTGCCTCGCCTCCATGTATATCTGGCCTAAATTCACATTTGTAAAATTATTTCTAAGTAATGCATTCTTAATCTTGAAGTAGTGTGAATTGTGTCTTTATGTGATTTTCCATCCATTGTCGGCACCATAAATCATGGACATCTAAAGGAACATCACTCCACATCGGATAAAGTCCATTAAATCTAGTCTTAAATAATTGTAGCACTAATTTGTCTGAGCATACTTGGACCAAGAAGTCTATAAGAAGAACAAGATTACACCAAGAAATAATGATTTGTAATAAAGTGAGGTAAAGATAATTAAAACACATGTTTACTTCCTTGCAATCATATGAAATATAATTTTGGATTAGATTTCGGTCCTCAGTGCTTGAAATCTATTTTGTCCTCGTTTTTGCTGCCTTCTGGCTAGCGTCTTAGTGGCATCTCCATCGGGCTGAGCAACTAGATCGACATCATCACCTAGTGAAGCTATAGAAGCATGGTCATCAAATGGCATTTTGTCAGCATCAGTCATGAGCCTTTAAGATCAACTACTACTACTTCTTCTGCCACGTGATCCAGATCTATGTGTTCCTGACTCAAGGCATGGCCAACAACCACAAACCATATCTACAAAGACAAAAAAAATAGAGTTAGTGATTTGACATATAGTTTATAACAAAAAAATCCACAAAATATTAAAAGTTAAATTACTATACTTATTGTTAGAGTCATATTCAGCTTCAGCTTCTAAAATTTGAAAATAGCATCTCGTTATGTCGATTTGAGCATGGAGCATGTAATTCTCCCATATCTACTTTGTCCATTATATGAGGATCGACAAGTGAATGAGATTATACATCATGACCAATATCAAGTCAAAGACCACTCGTTTACATATGATCATCTTAATACATATCATCTACTTCTCAGTTTATGTATAAGTCTATTTTTGACATTTACATAATAAATTCTCTCATAATCCTTATTTTACAAGCTATTCACCATTGGCATCTGTCTTAGTGCTTAGATGGGTAAGTCACATGAAATACTTCTTGGGCTTAAGAAGCTAGCATGAATACATCAGGCGAGGCTAATATACTTCTGTGTTTAACTTCAAGTAAACCATGGGGATGTACAACTTATACTCCCTTTGTTGTGTCAAACCAATGATATTTAAACAATACAACTCGATTGTCACCATACTATTACTCTAACACATTGAGTAAGATTCCATAAATATCTGAATATTCTTCATACCACACATTAAAAATCCCAATTTGGTCCGAAAAATGGATTGAATTATGATATTATAATTTGGAAAGTTCTTCGTTGGACTACTACAAATAAACTTTACAGAAACAAATCTCAACCCTTCATAAGGAATTTTTATGCAATGCATACTAAATCATACTACATAGGACGAATCTTAAATATAGGGCTTTTGAATGAGCACTCCCAGCCTCAAGAGAAGCATGACCTCTCCTACAACTAAGAGAGTGATTTTCATATGTGATGATCACTTCAAGCAACATGAAGGTAAAACCTCCAATGCAGCTAAAAGGTTGAGTTCTTAAAAAATGGTGTGACATGATTTTGTTCTTATACTTAGGTTTAGTGATTAGATTAGGTACCTCAATTTCTTAATGAGGATGAGTTGAGATAAATTAAGCACTTTGTCATTGTTACGTGTTCCAGATACCTAGTAAGAATGAAATTAGACAGAGTTATCATAGGATGTTAGAGCATCATACCCTAACATCCGGTCTTCACGTGGGTTCTTCCTATGGTATGAACCGGATGCTCCTCCTACTCATATTTTTTTGCACACACACATGATTGTAACCAAATATATTTCGTATACTTAAGTTTGCTCTTTGTCATGTTCCAAGACTTTGTAGCTTACACACTCTGCAGATGATTGTTTATCTTTGCCACAAAGTGTCATTCTGTATGATAATAAAAATTAAAAAAATATTAAACACATGTACACAATCATTATGTCATCACCCAATCCAACATGCAAAGTTCATGAAATTCAAGGCACACACCCATAAAATAATACAACACAAAATAGCTGAAATAAAAAATTTGTAATCATAACATAGGGCCCCACCACCACTGCTGATCCGTTGATCCATGCGCCTAAGCCGGCCAATGCCACAGGGCCTCACCTATATAATAGATATAAGAAAAACATTAGTAATCAAGCAAGTTTGGCCTCCCTAATATTGATTAATGGTCCAAAATAACTACCGGTATTACAAACTAGCAGATGGGTACTATGTTATCCAAAGGAATATATGAAAACTTCAAAAGAATCTCACAGGTTTGTATTCAAGAATAACTTATTTTTAAAAGTTGGTACACATGCACGCAAAATTCATACTTATATAAAAAAGCTTATGCCCTCACATCCTCCATATAACACTCACCACAATACTTCGGCGACAAAAGGAATGGTTAAGTTAGTGCCACAAATTTCAAAAATCTATAGTGTTGCGCAATACCTTCTTATATTGCACTACTTAATGGTTTAAAGGAGTACTAGTGTAATTTTTACTACCCCGCATAGATCTCTTGGGTTCGTAAAATTGTAAACCCTTATAATCATACTTAGTAGGCTTATGTAGGAATTTATATAATATGTTTATAGAGCATAACTTTTAAAAATCATCAAGGGATGTCAACCTTACAGTTTTATTAAACTTATAAAAACTAGACTAAATAACCCAACATTGGAGAGAACCCATAAAACAACTATGACGTCATCCTGTATCTAAAAGGCTTTTGTACATAGGTGAAGCACAGAAGTTCTACAGAACTAGATGAGTAGAGTATCGCGTCCTAGATTGGTGAACTCACCCAGCGTACCGCAGCAAGAGATGAAGCCCGAATCAAGGTTATATCACATCGTCATGTAAAACAAGGCAAGGCCTCAACATATGAATGACACATAATAACAAAATTAACTTAATTATCTCGATGAACAAAGTGTTAAACCTTATTATATAGGCTTAATTAGGGTTTTAGTTATCAATACTCTTAGTTGAAAAAGTTCAATACTTAAATTTTATCAAATGGACTTAACCGGATTATTTTTTGGACTGTACAAATGATGTCTAGATGGCTAAAATTTAGACTTGTAGGCTCTGACACTCTAAAAGGTTTTAGTACAAAAATTACTAAATGTTGGCTCATGGACGAACATGGTAAAAAAAGGTTTGGAGACTCAAATAATTTTCCCAAGTCTCGTTCATGAGCTTGGAGACTCCAAATGAGCCTGAGTAAATCACTAAGATTAGCCAACACCTTGAACTTGAATCCAGTAAAGGTTCAAGTCCAAACTCCAGGGATTTAACTCTAAGTGAACTTGGGATGCAAAGGCATTGGCTACATCATTTTTGGACCTGACTAGACCTATTGGGTTTGGTAAAATCATAACATAAGATCTAGTGAGCCAATGATTCTCAAATTTTGAAGAGATGTTATGGGGACAACACTAAAATTTCATAAAATTTCGCCACCAATAAGCTATGTTTTCGGATTTTATATACGGAGCAAGAGAACCAGTGTTTCACCCTGCGTTCCTACATACTCCATAAAATTGGATTAATTAACTTCATAAATAATTTTTAATTGTGACCAAAGTTTACATGTTTCTATTAGACACTTACTCAGTTCATATATGATTTTTATGGATTTTTTCATGGACTTTAGGCAGCTTACCTAAGAGCACGAACTTAGAGCATGGCGAGGCATAACAACAACACAACAATCAGATCACATGTTTAGGTTGTTCAGGTCCTTAAAGTGGTTGTCTTAGTGTGGTGATTTTAGCATGCAACTTAATCAAATCCAAAGCTTGATTAAAACTCCCATTAACCAATTCATGAACAATTAATAACCACATTATTTTTCTTAGAGGCTAACCACATAATTATTTATTTTAAAATATAAATTCTTATTGGTGATTCCAGTTATAAGGGTTGGATGAGGATTCATCAAAATTTTTGTGCACTTTTTCACTACATATTATAACACACAAAACAAAACAAGCAATGGGCAATAAGAATATTTTTATATATTTTGTTGCATTATTTTATTATTCATTCTGATTTATGCGTATGTAGTAAATTTTTAAAGCCCACAAACAGACAACTTGTGCACTATTAGAATATTAAGTGTTGATTTTAAATTGTAGGCTTGCTTTTGACAAATCATATATAATTCATATGATGCTGTCGATTGTGGTCGCACTATTAATTCTCACCCTTCGTAGCTTAGAAGGTTTTTTAGTCTTTAGCAAAATTGCAATTGAGAGACCACAATTATTATTTGGCTACTATGGGATGTCTACAAATTAATGATATTTTCTTCACTTTTAAATTTAAATATAAGTTAGCATATGTATTATTAACCGTAATTACAATGTTATGATAGTTGAGGCATAGTAATGGATCACATCTAAGTAATAATTATATAGTTATATGGATTACTACCGAAGAAATTCTTTGATTATGCTCCGCCTTATACACGCTCAGGTTACTTTATGCTTAATAAGTGAATCACTTTTTTTATGATGGGCTGACCAAACATCGGTCTAAACTGAAATAACCAACCAAATTGAACCGAAGTTGTCAGTTCGGTTCAGTTATTCTTAAACTTTAGTTCAGTTCTTTTTGAACATTGGATAAATTTTCTAGGTCTATGAAAACTTGGCTTGGAAAAAAAAACTTAATATTCATGTTTTATGTTGGTTATTATTAATTTTTTATTTATTTGTAGTTTTTTTTAGATATTTAATATAATATTGTTTATACAAGATTTGCATTTATCCAGATATATGGATAATTTTTAAGATTTGTATTTATTAAGTTATGTGGATATCCATCAAAGATTTAATGCCTTAAAGAAGAAGTCTCCCTCGTTCCAAAACTGCCGGAAGAAGAATAGTAAAAAGAAGAGGTAGGCATTGTTTCAAAACTGCCAGAGGAAATCTCTCGTCTTATCCTAATTCTCTAAAAAACCCGGTGATGTTGTTGAAAGGGGGGAGGGGGGGAGGCTCGTTGAATTGAAAAGAAAAAAAAAAGAGACTGAAGAAAAAATCAGAGAGAAAGGGAGGAGCCCCTCGCCGAAGATCCATCCCATGCGACCCCCTGTTTCAACTAACCAATGCATGATACATCTGCCTTGTGAGTCATCAAAGAAGAAATTATCAAGAGTTGCCATATTGCCACGCTACGGCCGATCTACCAGAGAGCCCGGATCGCACCAAGTTGCCGCCTTCGCCAATAACTGTTGCCATCATCACCAAGTCATGAAGGTTTCCCCCCTACATCTTGCTAATTTACTGGAGAAGCCAGAAGCCACTGCCATCCAGACCTTCCCACAAGAGCCGCCCTTGCAGGAGTTTTAGGCCAGGAGTTTGTTTTTCTTCCTTTGTTGCAGGTAGAAAATAGGGGGATTAGGTGTTCTTGCTGCTATCCATCACCGGCCGCCTACAACACATTGTCTTCACTCACCGCAGGACCACCATTGCCGTCCAAGAAGGAAGCCGCCACGCCCCTGCATTGCCAAAGTCGGAGAAGATGCTGCTCATCCAAAACCAGTGCAGGAAACATCAGCAGAGGACGAACTTCGCCTCCGTTTTTCGATCAACTATGGCCGTTCCCAGTGCCGCCGTGAGGAGGAACGTGAAGACGGAGGAGTGGTCTCGAAACCCAAACTGAGTTTCGTCGGTTTTCGCCATTGCAGTCGCCGGAAAAAAGCCCGAAAGAGACCCGTTCGACCAGGAGAAGAGGCGGAAACAGAGCAGCAAACAGCAGAGTTCGGTGAATTTTTTCGACCAGTACCAGCTGATCCCATCGCCGTCGTGAGGAGGAACATGAAGGAAAAGGAGTGGTCTACAGACCCAAACTGAGTTTCACCGGATATCGCAGCCGCAGTCGCTGGAAAAACTCCAGGAAGCAACCCATCCGACGGAAGAAAAGGTAGAAAACAGAAAGGGAAAAGACAGTAGACAGCAGAACTGACGGATATTGGCCATTGTTTTCCATCCGACGCAATCATTCCTTCATCCAATGGGGCATCCAAAGTGAAGATAGTAAGAATATCTAAAGCTGCAAGCCAATCCTCACAAGATTTCGACGCTGTAGTCGCCGAAGGAAATTTGGAAAGTGACCCATCTGATAAGATTGAAAACATAGCAAGGAAAAGCAGCAGTAAACAACGGATTTTGGGGAAGTTTTTCCGACCAGAGCCGGTCGTTCCCGGCCCTGAAACGGTGACTAAATTGAAGAGGGAGGAGTGGTATACAATTCCAAAGTGATCTTTGACAGTTTTCACCATTTCAGTGTCCGATAAAAATCCAGTAAGAGGCCAATCTGATAAGTTAAAAATAGAGCACGAAGCAGCAGCAAACAACGGATCTTCGCGGCGTTTTTCCAACCAGCGCCGGTCATTTCCGGCCCCTAGGTTGTGACCAAAGTGACGTAATAAAAGTGTTTTACAAACCCAAAGTGATTTTCGCCGGAGTTCACCATTGTAGTCTCCGGAAACAAGCCAGGAAGAGATCCATCGAATAAGGGTGAAGATAGAACTGAGGAAACCAGCAGCGAAGGTAGACCTTTTCGGCCTTTTTTGACCAACTCCGGTCATTCCCAGACATGAAGAAGTGATAGACGTCAATTTGGATCAGTGATCTACGAGTTGGAGACGCCAAAGTTTCCGGAAAAGACGACGCCAAAGTTTCCCGTTTCACACCTAAGCGGGTCTGTCGTGCCCAATTATTTGACCGAGTCCGCTTATCCGTCAGATCCGTGACCATACCATATGCCCACTAATTGATCAGACCCGATGACAGGTCCGGACTAAGACCGCATCCGAGACCCATCTGCTACTCGGATTGGAGTTGATGCACCATACGCCACCCGCAGACAGGCGCACGCAGAGAGAAAAAGGATCATGCGCACGCCACCCGGCCCGGTCCAGCGTTTATTTGGTTTGAACCAACCCGAAGCGGTCCGGTTCAGTCTATTAAGGAATCGGAAATAATTTGAAGGTCTTCTACACCTCGGATCGAGGCGAAATTTGCTACCCAACAGCTTTTGGATGCTCCAAACACAATGGTAGGGTTTGTTTGAGGATTTAAAGACTAGAAAGGGACGAACCATGGCATTAGTGTCAAACATCTCAAAGGCAATTTTATTTTGAAGAGGCCAAAATTCACTGTTTTATATAATTTGTAAAATTCAAGGAGAAATAGTGGATTGTGAGTACTAATCTCATCGTGGACTAACTTAGGGATTCAAATTGAACCTTAAGGAACCACGTAAAAATTTCTTGTGTGTCATTTTGGTGCTTTTGACATCATTTGTATTATTTTATATTATCGCACTATCTCTTTGAGCGGCAAGGGTACCTCGGTCCCACCAAACCCTTTAAACCCGGACCGGATCGGATCACACGAAAGCGTCCGAACAAATATGCATGTCCACAATAATTTTGAAAAAGATTATGATCACTAAACATGTTTTAACCTTATTTATTATAAAAAACATAATTAATTTTGATGTAGTTTTAAAATTTTAAATTTTTAAAAATTTAACTGCAATATTTTGGTTCAATTTGGGTCACTTTGGTTCAATTTGGGTCAATTTGGTTCAATTTTAGGGATGTTACAGGATCGATTCAGTGTGAAATTTCGGTGGCCATGCCTTATTTCAGAAATTTGGTTTAGACTGAACTAACCGAATGTTTTGCCCTCTTTAGAGGAATACATGATTTTCCACTGTAAACGAGTTAATAAGGTAAAATAAGATCCTAATATCTGACTATATAGCAATTGTTCAAGTTTTCCAATTTTAAGATGATTTTTTGCCGAAAGGTTACAAGTATATATATAATTAGTCAATATTTATGGTTGCTGAAGGCGAGTAGCTTAACCTACATTTTCTTGGATGTAAGAAATTTTAATCTACTTCAAATCTTGATGTTTCAAACGTAGGCTAAACCAATTAGAAATTTTAGCATACTAAATATTCACGCTCATGAGTGCCACCTACAATATGCTTACACATGCAAGTGACAAGCGATTAAGTCATAATCTAAGAGATTAGAATGTGACATATAAGGGAAGGCCGCCTAAACATGTTCCTTTCTCATTAGACATTGTTCAATCATCAACTAATTAAGTAAAATACTTTCACAATTGCCATGAGCATTTTTGTTTATGCATTTTATGACTATCTTAATAACTTTTTATTCTGAATTCATACTAATATATATGTTCATTTTATTTGTTTGCTAGCACTACAAGCGTTCTGACTACAAAGGGTTTACTTTAACATCATTATTATACATTTTACTAGAAACTAGTTTTGCGATTCAAATTTGTAATCATAGTTTTACTTTTTGACTCCAAATGTTGGTCGAGTCTACTTCACTTTATGATTTCGTACTGATAGATTTTATGATTGACACCCTCAATTAAATAATAAAAGTTATTAAAACATTTAATTTTTTTAAAAGATTAACTAAATTAATATTTTAAAGTAATATAAATATATATTTGTCAATTTCAAGTATGAAAGTAAAATATAATAATTTTAGACACTTTATTTATTTAGTTGAAAATTTAGCATAGATAACTTCGAGTCCTCTTAAGTTGGCTCCACTTCATGGCACGCTGACTCGAATCTGAGTCCTGAGTTTTTAAAACTATGCATGCAATCATTGGGATACACATGGCAACTCTTATTAATAATTGCATATATAATTCAAAATAATTAATAGGATGAAAGAAAATTGTGAGCTATCTTGGACTTGTACATTGGTAGAGAAATGTATAATGGTGGGAGTTTAGGTTGTATATGTTATGAGTTACATCCAATACACTATAAAAAAAATGATTTTTTCCACCCCTAAAAAAAAACTGTATGCTTCACCATGCTTTCTCCATTGGAAAGAGAAAAAAATTATAATTATCTCTATAGTTCTGGATAAGTATGTATTAACTCTTTACTTTTTTCGTGCCTAAAACCGTAGAAAAAAAAATCATCACCCTATTTTTTATCACCGTACCTTTTGTCACAATTTTATTGTGTATTTTAAGTTTATTAAGCCGTGAAGAAAAAATAAATTTTTGTAGTAATATTTATTAAAGTTATTTTTCTTTTTTCCCCGATCAAGTATTTCATCTAGTTCCTTCTTAACACGTGAATATTCACGAGAAATTTTTAACACAAAATCCTTTTTGCATATCTATTCTTTACGATCTATAGATTAAAAAAAAATCATTTTCCCAAAACTATATACTCATGATTGGAGGGATCATACAGAACAACATGATCAAGACATGGAGTGACCAAACATGGTGAGCTCAGAGTAGAGCTCCGAGTTTTCCCAATAAGAACTCTCTTCATTCTGATAATGATGTATAGTAGAGCTCCCATCATCACCTCCTCCTGAGGTAGACAAACTAGCAAAGAGATTCTCTCTTCTTCCCAACATTTCCTTGGCCTGCTCTAGCTCCTTCCTCAGCCCCCTCACCTCCTCTTCTAGTGACCTTTTGGCCTCCAGAGCATTATCAAGCCTTCGTTGGAGATCATGGTAGTCTTGCTCTAGTGCCTGATATAGACTAACATAAAAGATTATCCCTAATTTATTTTGCTATTATATGATAACAGCTCAAGCTTTTAAGAGAAATGATAATTAAACATATTATTATCATGTCAACTTACCAAAGTTTGATCCTACTCGGGGACATTAAAATGAATATCAAGTGATTACGGAACGTTTACTCGAGCGTTTGCGATAAATGATAATTGAATATGATATCAATATTATCAATAAAGTTTGAACTTACTGGAGGATGCTAATATTTACTTGAGCTTTTAGAAGTGATAATTGAGTACCTGGGTCTTCCACCGTGCCTTTTTGTTCTGATACCACACAGCGACCTGCCTTGGCTGCAGGCCCAGCTCCCGGGCAAGCTGAAGCTTCTTCTCCGGCTCGAGCTTCTTGTCGTGGCCGAAGCTCGCCTCCAGGAGCTTCACCTGAGCGTCAGTGAGGCGCTTCTTTTGGCATTTGGACTGTATTTTGTGGCCGTGAGATTGGGAGAAAGCCATAGTATTAAAATCGACGATGATGAGTGTATTGATATCTTGATAAGGAGCCATTGGCTATTGGTTTTTATGGGAGGGGAGACTGTATGGACAGTCGAGGAGGGACCCAGATGACCAAGCAGGCACGTGAATTCCACGTGAAAGGGCCCCACTTTGTGGGTCCACGGGTCTAGGCCTTTCTTTACTTGTTTACACTTTAGGGAGGGCACAGGTGATAGTTCTCTCTTCAATTCCTGCTTAGTTTGTTCTTTGCGCTAACCTATGCTTCTTGTACATATGGAAAATTGTGAGGGGAAGGAGCCAAAAATTGTGGGTCTAAGAGGAAATTGAAGGTAGGAAAAGAGTCCAAAAAGAGTGGGTCAGGGCTTCGTTTTGGATCCAATCTTTGAATGCACCATCCTAAAGCTTGAGATCAACTGGTCCCTAAAGATGCCCCATGCTGGGTCTGAATTTGTCTCCTTCAGAAAACGATAGAGGTTGCATTGGACTTGCTCTAGTCTATGCGTGATCGCTGGGAAGTACTTCTCTCTGTTTGTGCTTTTTTGTTTCAGTAGTGGATGTACTGAAGCAAATAAATTGAGATCATGAAATAAAGTAATACTTGGTTTATCCAAGTTGTACTTCCAACTTTGTGAGGAAATATATGGTCCAATTTTTTTTTGTAAGATTGACTTGTGTTAATATATGTATTAAGATAGGTATACCTTGAAAAAGAAAATTAATAGATTTGGTGTGGTATGGTCTTAGGTTCAAGTTTATCAGTCGCAAGATTGGCTTGTGTTTATTAATCTTGAATTTCAGTCAATTATTTGAAGGGATTGCTTGGGCCAACCACTTTGTAATTGGGTCGGACTCTTAATAATAATAATAATAATATAAGAGCCAATTTAGGATATTATTATATAACAGTGTGTTAAACTAAATTAATAAACGTGGGCCAAGTCTCCCGAGCCAATAACAAATTTTGAAAATGTAATTTCATACGACAACCAACGCATTGTATCGCACGTCGGGCTTTCTTTAGTATAGATAAATAAATAGAATTTCTACTTTGGATTGTTACAGTAAAAATAAATATAACGACTCAGCTCATCTCTTAAAAAATAGTTAATTACAATTAAAGATTTATATTAAGTTAACGTTAAAAGTGTTTTATTATATATTGAAATAAAATTTAAGTGAATGTAGTAATGCCCATTAATTATGAAACATTCCATTGTTAATCATCTATAAAAGTTATTTACCTTGAAAAAAATCTGCATTTAGGTAGTGAAAGATTGTTCTGAGTATATTATTTCAAAAACTTTTGCAACATTTTTCCTACTTCAAAAAATAAGTCAACACTAATCTCTAAGTAATTTAATCCAGTACTCCGTGTCAAAAGAGTATTTAAATCCCAGTTTAAACAAGCATAAACATGCAGATATTTTTGAAGATCTAAAATAAGAAATCCATGAAAAAAAGTTTTACGGGGGAACTTATTTATAAGATTATGGGAAGGGTGAAAATATTTATGAGAAGAGAATTTTTGGAAAAACATGGGAAAATTCCTAGTATAGGGTTTTTTTAAAAAAGAAAAAAAAAAAGGAAAAAATAATAGCCTCATCACTAATGTCGGCCATACCAAGCGGTGGCGATCTCATATTGCCGCCCTACCTCTCCTAACACATAAGTCGGAGTTGGGGGCGGCACCGCCCATTTGGATGGTAGTTATATGTGACCCGCCCAGGCTGTCTGTTCCAACTACTGATCCTTTGGTACACTCCCCACCACCACCACACAAACTAGCAACACTACCCAGGGCGGCGTGCCTCTACCTTGACTTCTTATCAGGGATCACCAGGCCTACAGTGTAAAAACTCTAACCTTCGGACTTAATTTGGCAAAGTCATTGAGTATTAAAGTCGAATCAGAATTATTTATATTAAATTTTAAAAATAAAAAAGATATAAAATTAGTACTCTTTTCATAGTAAAAATTACTAAATAAGATTTGTATTACTTATGAAAATTGATTTAGCGATTTTAAATGAAAATAATATATTTTGATAATTTATATTACATGATTAGAAAATTAATTATTAAATAAGTCAGCATAGAGCCATGTATGTAGCTAGCTCAATAAGCAATGAAGTCAAGTCAATTTGAGATGTTTTTTTAATAAAAAAAAGAGTTTTTGTAACATCTTAATATTTCAGTCTGATAACACAATGAAAAGCGATGTTAAAAATTTGTAAAACTATTAATTTAACTATAAATTTCATGAATTCAAAAATATATGCCTGGACCACTCAACGGTTTTATATATATATATATATA
>JAVDBV010070347.1:0-10013 GCA_032619315.1 Piper longum
GCCGGCTTCATCCAGGTGGCTCCTATTACTGTTCTTTGATAGAGGGATGGAGGACGATTCCATTTCTCCACACGAGCGGCGACAGATAGAGCACATCAGGGCGCTGGAGTTGGAAGAGTTGCAGGTCGAAGAAGTCGACGACACCCGCTCTTCTTCCGACGATAATGGGTGTGTACATATATATCACTATCCCCTTCGTTCTATGCTAATGCTCCTGCCCCCACCTTTTTTTTCCTTTGTTATAATCCAATTAATTTTGCTTCTTGTTTTTGGTGTTGACTGTTTCTTGCATCGACTGTACGTTATCTGCTCTCTCTTGAGTCTCATTAATGGGTTGTAGGGAATGAAGTTTTGATTGTCGGATGTTTAGGTCGTCGTGAATCTTACAATGGTGGAATAACTGGAAAATGTGTAACTGTTTGAGTCGAATTGACTGAGCTATTGTTTAATGGTTAGAACTGTAGAAGGATCATCTTATGCTCAAGATCATGTGTTATTTCCTTGATAATGGAAACTAGGGCATGCTTCTTGTGCACCTATAAACTTGGTATTATCTGTACCTTGGGGGAGACTATCATCTTCTACGGCCTCCTAGTTACAATGCTTGAATGTTAATTAATATGCTTGAATGTTAATTAATGTATCTAAGATTTGGAGAAAGACAGCTTGAGTTTTTTTAGAAGTTCAACATTATTCCCACTTCTTGCCCATGTGATTTGCCGACTAACCAGAGCTATTTTCTTTTCTACTCTTTGCTTTCAATATGAAGTGAGCTTCGAGATGGAAGATCATCACCTCATGGCGGCTTCACGTTTAACACAGCCCTTGCATCATTACATACGTATCTCGGCGGTAACAAAAAAATATTTGCATTATTAGCTAGTTTTTTGTTGTCTTTTCATTTATGGGAAGTGCGAACTTTATGACAAGTTTTTCTTACAGAGGTTGATGACACTCGTGGTAGATTGGCTTTTCTTGATGGTGGCACCATATTGTGTTTGCCTATTTTCTATCTTGAAGGTTGGTTTGTTCATTTGTTAGATTTGCTAGTTTCTACCTTGAAAGGTCGGCCACCTTTCCCTATAAGGGGCCAGGGATGTGGGTCCTTATCTTCAGAAGAAAGTTTTGATGGCTAGATGCCTCTCCTAATACTAATGCTCCTCTTTTTACTAGGATTGGGATGGGCAATGCACAAGCATTGGAGAAGTTTGGTTTTAGTGTTGTGGAAAATCCATTAATTGAATATCAACTAAACATAGCAAGACAAGGTGGAAGGGGAGAATAGGAGTTGGTGTTCATGTTGTGTCATCCACGTCTCTCTCTTTTATTGCCATTGATTTATAGATATTTACAGCCATACAAAAATAATTATCTCAACTATAATATATCCCTAGCTTTAAGGACAAAATCAGGAACTATCAACTTCTTCTACTAACTATCAAAGCTAGATTTAAATACATTAATCAAAAGTCAAAATTCTAATTACTGCTCGTGGATAAACACAAGATACTCCAACATGTCTGATCCTTTTTGTAATTTTGATGGAAGAGATAGGCACTAGCATATAAAAGATATATGCATTTGATTTATAAGGGATTTGTAGAGGTTGTTTTTCTAATGGCCGTATGATGAACATTCAAAGAAGTACAAAGTATTTTTACAAGTCTCTGTTTTCCCTTATGTGTCTTTAGGTAATGAACTTCTTGCTAGCAGCATTTGTCATGTATTTCTAAATCCATCGATTTCAAAGCATGTACTTGATGTATTTTGTTCTGGAATAGTTAGCTTTTAGGAATAAGTAACTGAGAAGATTTTATTTGGGGGGTGGCCTACTCACTTATTATTTATGCAGCATTAATAACCTATGAGCTTTAATTTACATCGTCTTGTGTAAGATTATTAATGAATAATAAAGAATGAAGTAATGAGAAAGGTTCTGTCTTCTTGTAATAGTTAGAATCTTGGATTCTTAAATCCTATATCCTTTCCATTATTTTAGGTGCTGTTCTTTTCCCGGAAGCTACCCTTCCATTGTGTGTTACTCAACGTAATTTTAAAGCTTCAGTTGAGAGGGCAATAAACCAGGAAGATTCTCCCAATACTCTAGGTGTGGTAGGTTTTATCTTTCTATGCTTACTTGTTAGTCACATATCTGTTGTGGATTATTTTTATTTGATTTTCTTTTTGAAATGATTGTCCAGATTCGCATATATAGAGAAGATGGTATGATTCAAAAATCAAAAATAGGGACAACTGCCGAGGTACAGGAAACTTCTAGTAGTTTCAAGTTGGCTTCCTATCTACTTTCTAAAAAATACTATATTTTTAGATCCATTTAATTATTGCGACTCATTGATAATTGGTCACTTGTTACTATTATTTGTTAAATGCCAGCTCATTTACTCCCCCTTCTCTTTCCCATTGCAAAGAACAAATGTGGCACCCCAAATCTGATTTGCTCGGGAACCGAATTGGAATGTCACATGTCCCCATTAAGTCGGATTAACTCGAACTTCACCCGAGTGGATCTACTCTTGGTGTCTCAATATGGAAGATACTAATCGCTATGCATAGATGAATGCACGAAACCTTAACATGTTACTATATGAATGACATGACAACCAGTTTACATACCAAAATAATTACGATAAAATCAATGAGAGCTGACTTTCATTTTAAAGAAAGCATTTATATACTTCTCGTGAACACTCCTAAGGGCATTTATTGGGGAGCCACCAGGTTGCAGACCCGATAGCATCAAGAACTAACTGGTCTGATGTCTCTATCGACATTTTCTCATTTTCCTGGTTCCTTTGGACTGTGTATATTTTAAGCCCTTTTATTTCCTCCATAATTCTCTTGGCCTTGAGCATGAAAGCCGAGTATTCTCGGGCAATCGCCTTTAGTACCCTTTAAACCATAAGTTTGGACGCACGCTGTACTAAATAGTATCTGTAAACTTCGAGGGATCTCATCATTTAGGGTTATTAATCCGGAAAACTAGTGATTAAATGACCCAAGTTAAGTGAGATTCGATAAAACGTCACTTAACCTGTTCTGTAAGAAATAAAACAAATGTATAATGGAATATAACGTAAAACGTGGAACGAGTCTTAAACGGACTTGGTAGAAGCTCTAATTATGTTCACTCTCCTAGGCGACGGGCTCCTACTCCGCATCGACACATCAAACTAGAAGCTAACGCCCACTCATGATGCATTCACACATCATATAACATACACACATAAATCATACTCACATCAGCCATACATCAATCCCAATCCATATAAGATTTCTTATGCTACGTTGCATAAGATTATGATACTTAGCTTACTTAATTAGTTTCTTAGCATTCATTTTAATACAATTCAATTAAAAAATTCATGTTTTTATTTTATAATAAAATAGCTAACACATCAATTCATCAATCCTGGCATATTGTGTTAATAATTATCACCTTTAAGAAATTAAATCAGAGTTAATTATACCTTGCGTTGTTTGCAATCAACGACGGCTAGGATTTGGTTGTTCGGCTCGAGACTTGAATTCAGCACCTGGCGGCATCCGATGTTCTATCTAGTTTGACTAGATGACTTCGGCGAATTTCAGCAAATCTGATTTTCAGCAATTTTCGATGATTTTATAGCACTTTCTTGTGGTTTTCCGGCATCTTTTCGACGATTTTTTCGGCGAGGCAATCAAGGTTATGGGTTGGCACAAGCTTGCCGAGCTTGACCCACTGGTCGTTCGCCTTGTTTGATTGGGCCTCGACAACGACGCTGGTTATGGGGAAATGGTTGGGGTCGAAGGAGGTGGTGTTGGGGCACAGCTGTGGCAGAGCGGCGCGGACGGTGACGGAAGGGTGTCGAGATGGGGTGCGCTTGGGCGTGGCACCCATGTGTCATGGAGACCGGGCGGCGGCCGGGGGTGCTCGGGGCAGTACGGTGATAACACGGCGTGGCTTGACCGCGTCGAGTGGTGCCAGTGCGGTGACTAGAGGGGGCGTCGACGACAATGACAGGGGCGATGTCAGGGTTAGGGCAAAAAAAGGTTGGGGCGAGTTTTGTAGTAGTCTTGTGAATCAAACTTGACTCAACTTCAATTTTAATCAAAAATAATAACTAACTCGTAATAAATTTTTAAAAAAAATCTAAAAAAGGGTAAAATCCCATAAAATATTATACACATTATAGCATCACGATAATGTGCTCAATAACTAATAGCCCTCCCAAACTGCTTCGTAACACGCCGTAATGCGTTATTTGGCCTGAAAATAATTCTACGATCTAATACTAAAATAAACAAAAAAAATTTAGGCGTACTCTCATATTCTTATAACTGATTCTACTCTTGTTTTACTGATGTTTTTATCATATATTTGGGTACACATGACTCTCGTGGTTCATAACACACGAGCAACCTCGGCTCGGCTTGATATGTGTCCTAAAATTGGCTCGATTTAAAATAGTGGTCGAACCGACCGATTCGGACTATTAAACCCTAACTCGGGTCTAGGGTTTTACAACAAAAAATTACTGAATTGGGGAAGATATTTGACAAACGCCTTGTGAATCTTTAGACATCCAAAATTTTAATTGTTCATAACTGATATTGTATTCGTATTGAAAAATGGTGTTCTATTAATATATTTTTAAATATGTATGAATGATTTCATGAAGTGGGGCATGCATGGAGATGTACGGAGTTCTTCTTCTTTACCTGATACTAAAGAGGTGAAAAGGTGCTGGGAACATATAGTTGTTTGTTTGCTTATATTTTTACTATAATGTTTAATTTCTATCAGCTTATACTGGATTGGGGTTGGGGGAGACTGCAATGTTCACTGGTGATACAAAATCTTTAATTATTTTTGTATGATGAGAAGAAATGTAAAAAACAAGTTCCATTTTTTTATTGATGGTGATCTTTCATATCACTATATGATCTGATATTCTTATTGTAATTTTCAGATTCGACAATACAGACAGCTGGATGATGGTTCACTAAATGTCGTTACCCGTGGCCGGCAACGATTTCATTTGCGTAAAACCTGGATAGATGATGGAGATGCAGTGAGTGGATTGTGCACATAACACCTTTCTTTGTTTCTTTTTTTGCAAGTTTGCTCAAGATTATGGTTTAATTGTCAGATATGTGGGGAGATTCAAATTATTGAAGAGGACGTACCTTTGAGAACTCCAAAGGATGCATTTGGACAGTCGTCATGCACTGATTTTTATCTAAACCGGATCAACACAAATTTTCCTACTTATACATCAATAGTTATGTCGAAAATTAATGAGGGAGATACGGACAGTGAATCTGATTCTTTGACAGAAGCAGGAACTCTGCTTTCTTCAATGTGTACTGAAGATGGTAGTTATGAATCCAGAGACAATGTCAGTGACTATTGTGAGTCTAGCCATGTAGAAAAATGTTCGAACGCTGAATCTTGTTCAAGCGCTAGAATTGAGGCATCTTCTGCAGAGAAAACTGTGCAAAGGATGCATTCTGTCAGATATTGGGCTTCTCATGAGAGATTTCCGAGGGCTTTTTGGCCATTCTGGGTCTACCGGATGTATGATGCCTACTATCTGGCTAGAAAGGCTGCAGGTATCTTTAGGGCACCTTTTATTACCTTGTTAGATATTTTCTCCAAATGTAGTTAAAATTATTACAAAGACATTGAAAATTTAGTTCTAGTGCTTGTTAGAAATATTGTAACTTGTTTATGGGGTTTTTTTCTAGACATGTGGAAGAGGATAATTGGCAATTCAGACGTTGATAATCTAGTAAGCAAACCAGACGATCTATCTTTCTATATCGGAAGCAAAATTCCTGTGTCAGAATTCACAAGGCAGCAGTTGCTAGAAATGCATGGAACTTCCTACAGGCTGCAGAAGGAGATTCAGCTACTTGAGCACTTTAACATTGTCCTGTGCAAAATTTGTCGGGTAAAATGAACAGACCTCCTTGTTGTAAACTGACAAAACTATAGGTTGTAAGAATTTAATTTGAAATAACTAAGATTGCGATTGTAACAGATTGTAAATAAATTATTTCGTTAGTACCTACAGCAGTGCCAACAGTTGAAGATATTGATGAGCAAAGTGTCTGAATTTGTATTAGATCTCTCTAGCCCAGTTCTCAAGCTTTTCTGTTTATTTATTTTCTGCTAACTTTTTGCATAGCGTTTTTGTTTTATATGAATTACGTCAGTTGATTGTTGGCACTTCGTTATACTGTCAATCTTAACACTATTCTATTTTATGCTTTGCAGACCTTAATTGCTCGTAGAAGTGATATGGTGGTGATGTCAAGCGATGGACCTCTGAATGCTTATGCTAACGCTCATGGCTATGTGCACGAGGTGATGACACTCTATAATGCAAGTGGGTTAATGTTGTTTGGATCGCCGTCAACAGAACATAGCTGGTTTCCTGGGTACAGCACTTCCGCCCTTGTTTGTTAAATTTTACGAGTTTAAAAATTAAAATTATTTACCCCTGTAAATTGATTAAATTTCCATACTGAAATGAGTGTCATCTGCTAGCTTTCAAGTTAAAATTTTTTATGTTATTTGGAATGTCTAGATATAGTGGCCCTTATTCCTAACTGCTGCTGCATTTAATGTTCATGTGAGGTTTATGAATAACTCATCTTTTCATTACTTTCCTTAAGGTATGCATGGACAATTGCTAGTTGTGCCTCTTGTGGATCTCATATGGGTTGGCGTTTCACTGCTGCTAGGAAAAAATTGAAGCCAAGATCTTTTTGGGGAATTCGAAGCTCTCAAGTTGCAGAAGAACATCTTTAAAAGAAAGATGAAGATAAAATCTCGAAAAGTCTAGTATAAAAGCATAAGCTCCTTTTCAGAATATGAATGATCTGAGATCAGCATAAAGTTTGTAGATTCATTTCATCTCTCACCAACTTTAGAACGCACTTTGTTGTGTAATTAAAATCCTAAGGCTTAGTTGCACTATTTTTGTGAGTGTGTGCAGCAAACTTGGTACTAGGGCATAAAGTGAGTTGAATAAATAGTTAGGGTTTATAGCTTGGCGAGAAGCTTGGGGGTTGGAAATAGTCTCGAGTTTATTTTTGGGCTGTCCAGTAATGTTAGTAACTCAACGTCGTCTTATGGTAGGATTAAATTTTGAGGAAGAGTCATGCTCGGCTGCTGCACCTACTCATTAGTCCTAGCTGGGGTGGAATTTAGATCTTCTCCATATACAAGGAGATGGAGGGAAATTTGGAGACCTAGATCAGCGTGATCAAGCCATGAAGTATTTGATTGGAATCTGAAAGCATAAGATGGGTTTTTAGGTTCCACGAATTTTGCATAATTTTACAGTGTAAATGACTAATTTTCATGATGGAATCAACTGGCTCAGAATTATTGGAAGTCACAGTTTTGTATGTATTCGGAAAATCACGAAGTTTGTGAACAATTAAAGAAGAAAAGATAGAAGAATAATGGGTAACAAAAGTTCTTGTGCAAGTAATAGTTGAATAATTTGGGATTCAAATTCAAGTTGCTAGCAAGAGTCGGACTCGGTCGTGTTTTCTTGGAGTTTATATTTATGTCAATACGACAATAAAATGTTGCAATGAACGTATATTTCCCTCCTAAGACTAAGAAATTGACAATCATATGAATGATATTACATTAAAATGCTAAATTAGCTAAAATATACAAAAAAAATTATATTTTAATAATTTTTATTACTTAATTTAGAAAAACAAATAGAGCCAACTAAGTTGACTTATCAATAAAAAGTCCAGAGATGTTTTTTTTTTTAGTTCGAGTAGAGAGACAGTGACCGGACTAGAATCAGCTCCTTTGTTTTTTGTTTTTTTCTCTTTTTTCTTTTTTCTTTTTTAATTTTTTTTTTGCAAGGGTAGGTGTGGGGGGTATTGGCAAAATGGAGTTCAAAAACGAGGTAAACCTATATAAAAAAAAACTGCTGTATGGTGGTAACCATGAAAATTGGTAACCACATAACGATTTTATTAGGATCTTTGTCCTCGTCGAGATGGAAGAATAAAACGACTACATGCTAAAATTAAAGAAATTAGTGAGATTGCACAGTAATATTTGTCTATTTTATCAAATCAATGATATGGGCAAGGCCATTACAACAATAGTGATGAGAAATAATGGGCACTAGTGAGCCATTAAATGGGCAAATATGACAATTAAAAAATGAGAAACTTTAATTTATTTGTAGCTATGATAGATGGGGCTGTACATGCAGCTCTCTGCAAATTTGACTAGATCCCGTGGCTGTGGGAGACGGGTTGCCAGACCTGAGCCAAAGAAGCAATTAAGATTACGAAAAGAACATGGTTATCGGCGAATAAAAGGCATGCTGCCCCATAAAACTAACCAAGTTCATAGGCTTTTGCCGCTACATTTGCAGCAATATGAACTGATATTTTTCTTATGGTGGAGAATGGTGGATACATTAGTCCCTTGTCCAAGTTCTCTCGAGTCACTTGGTCAGCCAATGCTTCTGCTATTTGAATTAGAAAAAGAAAAAAGAAAAAAAAAGAAGAAGAAAAAAAACCCATTCACAAACTAACTCCGACAAAGAATACAAATAAGAAACATTGGCAAAAGAATATCAGTTGCCTTTGTCGATATTTAGATCCCCTAAACGTTGGCAAAACAGTATCACTTACATGCTGCTAAAAGCAACTCATCATGTACTCGAATAGCTCCAGACATCACCAGACCCAAACCAAATCCAGGGAAAATGTATGCATTATTCGCCTGAACATTAAAGCATGTATCAGAAGAAGCGTACTCCTATATGCTGCTTCAAAAAAGTGAGACTCAACATATAATAGGGGATTCAAACCTGGCCCGGGATAAAAGTTTTCCCTTTGAAGGCAACAGGATCAAAGGGACTAGCGCTAGCAAAGATTGCCCGGCCCTGCAAAATTAAATTACACAAGCAAAAGGAAAAGCTACACCTTACAGTACATTCTGATTGAGAAGTTGGGTTTGAAAGTGCCATTATGAGAGGTGTCTGCAATCCATGAAAATAATCAAATTCCTACACAGCAAAGCTACACATTTAACCTAAATCGAAATGAGATGGCAATTGTACCTCATTGAAGGATGCCATGGCTTCAACCACCTCTTTCGTAAATGTTCTTCCAACTCCAGAAGACCCAATTAATACAGTGGGCTTGATTGCCTTCAACAGAAAAACACATAAATGGAAGCATAAAAGAGCCTGATATATCATGTTTGGGGTACAGCGCTCGCACCTTTAAAGAAATTAAACTTTGCGGTTTGTACCTTGACAGCATCTAGAAGATCATTGACAGGATGATGATCGTGGGCCCATGGCTTCTTAAAGTATTGCAATGACTCCTGGCGGGAACTCACAATTAACCCCTTCAGGAAAAAGACTATTTTGCATTAGAGAACATGAACGAAAATTATAGGGCTGATGATAGAACAATGAATCTCCCACATTCATAACATACCTTAGAATCCACTAGCCAAATCTTTTTGCGGCTTTCCTCTAGTGAAGCTTTTGTCTAAAAATGTTTTGCATGTTTGTAAGTGGAAGATACAATCGTATGGAGAAAACAAAAAAAAAAAATCAAAAAAACAAAAAACAAAAAAACAAAAAAAAAGCCGGTCAATGCTTTTACTTGTTTTGACATCTCCAGAGCTATAAGTTCTGCTATACCAGTTCCAGCCTGAAAATATAAGCGACAATGTGAACAAAAGTTTGTTAACAGTCATAAATAAATCTCTAAAGGAAGACAAAGTCAATAATTACTGCCATGAAATTTACCTCAACGGCCCCAAGAAACAAGAATGTATGTTCAGCTAAGGGACCACCCAATAACCTTAGTGCAGCCATAAGTCCGGCAAGGACATCAATGTGATTTATTTACTTTAAAATTTTATGAAAAAAGAAGAAGAATGCGGTCACGTAGAGGACGCGACCAAGACGAGCATGCAAGCCGCTGTCTTCTCTCCTCAGGCG
>JAVDBV010070348.1:0-12277 GCA_032619315.1 Piper longum
ATATATATATATATATATATATATATATATATATATATTTCATTTAATATGAGGGTCAGCTGTCATGTGCCAGTTTGAGTATTAGTTAGTTTTGAACCAGTAACGCTCATTACTGATATTTTCATGTTATATATGTAGGTTACGTGATTTTGAGTCGGCCTTAGTAGATGTCAAATAAAAACTATACACAATTAAACTCAACACAGTTATTTTCTTTACACTTTTACTTATATTTGATGTATTTTTGACATGTATTCGGCGATGTCTTCCATTCTCTTGACACCAAACGGTTACTTCAATCTATATTATTGATCAAGTCCTATAGACTAGCTGATCGATCATAATATTTTCGATCTGGTTCTTAGGTGAACCGAAATCGAGGTGTCATAGGTACAACAGCTAGAGGCAGCGTAGTCTGCAAAGATAGGGTGGCGATGGGTGGCGATCGGGGTTTGGGGAGAAAAGGTGAGGGAGAAGTTCGGTGGCAGTTTCGTGAATAAAATCTGACTTGATTTCAACTTAAATAAAAAATAATAAATAACTCATAATAGATCCTTAAAAAATTCAAAAAATAGGAAAAAATCTCATAAAATATAATACACACCATAGCATCACAACGACATATTATATAACTAATAATTCATCCAAACTATTCTGTAACGTATCCTAATGCATTATTCGACTTAAAAATTATTCTACGATCAAATACATAAAAAATATCGTACAGTATCGTATACTCTAATAATTTATTTCTTATCATTTTTTTGACATTATCATTATATACTTAGATACACTTGACCTTCATCGCTTACGATTGACCTCAACTCAACACGTAATTTACAAAACTGATTTAATTCAAATCGATTGTTGAATCGTCTGGTTCACTAACATAAAACTCTGACTTGATTCATAAGTTTTATGTCAACAGTATATTTTTCATATTTTTATAAGATATACACGTACAGATAATTGGTAGATTGAATTCTCGTGAATCATGAACGACTATATCATATTAACATGATTGATTACTCATTATTATCTGCTGCTTAAATTAAATAACTTTAGTTATGTCTCTCAGTGTCTTAGTCTGACTACTTGAGACTCCTCGATCACACGGGCAACCAACCACATTTTCATTATTATAATATCTCCTCCTCCGTGCAGCCCATAGCCACCGAACCTACTTTGTGGCTATTTTAAAAAATGGCGTGAAAGTGATCTCTCTTCACAAAATTATCAAAGGAAGGCTTTTTCCTCCCAGCTGGCGACCCACCGAGCGCGGTGATTTCGCCTCTTTTCAATGGGCTACTATCATGATTTTTTTATAAAAACTTGCAATTAAATTAATTTTCGAGATAACAATTTGAGCTAAAAGCCCTAGTTAGTATACTATACTCATCAGCTAAATTAATATCAAATTTGAACCATGCTAAAGCAAAACGCTAATGTTCGCAACGTGTTTACAAAATCAGTACATTGATTAATTTTTATAAATTAAGTTAAATTAAGCTTCAACCAAAAAATTAAAACGAGGGCAAGTATTTTAAAAAAATTAAATTAAATTAAATTAAATGAAAAGCTTGATTCGGCTTGTCCAACACGTTAGTTAAGTCTATGTGCCACGTTTACGAGGCTTAGAGATTCGTGTCAATTGAGCGTCGCAATTCTCGTCGCCAAATCGTCTTCCCCAGATCACCGTCTCCATCCAGCCCCACCCCCACCCCACATATCGGCCGCCGATTTCGGCGGCCATGGTGAAGAAGGGCGTCCCCGACTGGCTCAACAGCTCCCTCTGGGCCTCCAACCCCGCCCAGGACGAGCGCCTCCTCCGCTACGCCCCCAAGCCACCCGCCCCCGATCCCCCGCCGCCGCCCGATTTTCCAGCCGTCGGGGAACCGCCCGCGGTTGTCGCCGCAGCGAAGGAGTCGCTCCGAGGGAGGACGGACGGGAGGGGCCGTCCGCTAGCGTGTCGCCGGAGGACGTCTCCCGGCATGCCCAGCTGTTGGCCGAGGTAAGCGCGTGGTGGTTTTTGTTTGTATGGTGATTTGTTTGGTTGTGTGCGTGTTGATGGCTGTGGTGATTGTGGGTTTTGTTTCTCGGTGAATGAAGCTGTCGAAGCAAGTTGTGAATTTGAAGGAAGTGAGGAGGTTGGCGTCTCAGGGGATTCCGGATGGTGCTGGGATACGATCCATTCTCTGGAAGGTAATTTTGATGGACATATTTTAAGACCACATCTTATCGAAGAAGATAAAAGAACTCGTAGTTTGCTGCACGAACTAATAGTTTTTCATGCGTGAATTGAGTAATTCGACTTCAATTAGTCGCCCTGCTGTAGAATTGAATTATCCGTGTCGTCGGAGCTACATATGCTGGTTGCTGAGTGAATAGGACGAAAGGTTTAACTTTGCCTTCTGCAGGTATGGATTTCATGTAGTATAATTTTGTTCACGACTAGTTAAATACAATACTTGTGCCACAAAATTATCTATTTGTTTGAATTATATTTATGATTTTGTATACATATTTTTATGCTAAGTTGTAAAGTGTTCTAACTTTAAACATCTGACCAATTCTTTCTTTTTTTATTTTATTTAGTATGAAACTATCCTTTTTTTCTCTTTTTACGACAATTGATATACATTCTTTTATTTAAATGCTAATTGAGTATGAATGTGGTATATCATACTTGTACCAAAATGAACATGCTGCAAGACCTTATCTTTTGGAATGGGAAAGAAATAGTTTTATTGAAAAAATTAATAGTTGGTCCATTGTGGATCAAGGAAATTCGACTTTAATTAGTTACCATAAAGGGCAGCTTGGTGCACAAAGGCTTCCCCATATGCGATGTCTGTTGAAGGGTTGGCGACAAAGGGTCCAGCTGTGTAGCAGCTTTACCCTTCATTTTTCAAGAGGCTGGTTCCACGTGATCTCTCAGTCATGCCATGTGACTATTACCAGTTGTGCTAAGGCTCTCTTCTTTGATTAGTCCCCATACTTTCACAATAATTGGTCATGTGTGAATTGTAGAACAACAATTTTGATTAGTCTTCATATTTGGCTTGAGGTAGTTGTCGGTGTGTAGATGAATTAAACAAGAGAGACACCAATTGCTTTTATGGATAGGCAGCAAGGTTGGTTAGTTTTATGCATGACGAGCTACTCATAAGTGTTATATACGCCTTTGCCTCTGGAAGTTGTTGTTTTGTTTGAAATACATAAATATGGTTAGATATATGTTTTTTGCAATACTTGAGCATCTGACAGTATTTCAACTAGTTTTAAGTGCTACTTGGTTATATGACTGTGACATAAATGTGTTAAAGATATGCTTATATCAGATTAGATATAACTTGTTTTAGATATTGCAGCTTCTTTTAGGATATCTTCCAGCTAATCGTGATTTATGGGCTTCTGAATTGGATAAAAAGCGATCCCAATATGCTATATTCAAAGAGGAGGTTCTTGTAAATCCAGTAAGTACAAATTCTTTTACCCTAGGTAGATTGATCTTGAAGAAAATAGTGAAATTGGGTTATCTTTGGCAGGTATTCCTGGTAGAGGGAATTTTGGTTGCTTAGACTGGTTGTGGACTGATTATGTCAATCATAATGAATTTTTCAAATCGAACGTACACTGTAAACCTTCCATTTTTCATTGAGATTGATTGTCTGAATAAATGTGATTAACATGCCTTAGGGATTTTAAGTTTTGATATTAGTTTGTAAATCATCAACAGTACTCTCAGCTTTGTATGGTGACCTGGACAAGATTGAATACGTATCTTACTTGTGAAGTATTCCTAGTTGTTGACTTCGAAAGTTACTTCTTTTGTAAGTACTCCAAAGTAAGCAATTTGATCAATTTTATTTGCTTTCCTTGCGAAGTTAACATTGCTGTCCTATTAAGGTGCATTGGGGGGGGAACATTCTGTTAGTATTTTTTCTTGTGAAATGTGACGTTTTCCCATTTATTTCAACTTTGTTGGCAATTATTGGTGCCTGAATGTTTCTTGTGTTAGTAAGTCAGAAATTACAAGAAAGCTGGATAGCTCAAGAGTTATTGCAATCAAAAAAGAAAAAAATGGAGGAAGTTGTTTGCTGCCAAGATCAGAAATTACTCATGGGGAGCATCCTTTAAGCCTTGGAAAAGCTAGCGTGTGGAATCAATTTTTCCAGCTAATTTTCATTGACAAAATTTACTGAAGGTTCCTCTCTTTATTTCACAGGTGACCATTTTTCTGTAGCTATTGCTGATTCGAAGATTCGAATTTCACCTGCATCACTCCATTTCATTACTCTCTACAATATTTCTTAGTGTAAAAGCAAGTTTGTTTATTTAAGAATCTTTCTCAAAATATGTAGTTTATTGGTGTTTCTGAAATGTGAACTTAACTCGATTTTGAATCAAATTTTATGTGTATGAAGTTGCTTTTATAACCTGCATTGACCTTATTCGTAATAAATATATACATGATGACCTTCGGTATGAAATTTTTGTTAGGATGCAGAGATCATTGAGCAGATTGACCGAGATGTAAAGCGCACTCATCCAGACATGAATTTTTTTTCTGGGGATGGTTCATTTGCTAGATCTAATCAAGTAAGGTTTTGTCTTTGTTAGAAAATACGAAAGATTCTATACTGAGTAATATAAGTGCATTTTCTATGTTTCAGGATGCTCTGAGGTGTATATTAATTGTGTTTGCAAAATTAAATCCGGGTATACAATATGTACAAGGAATGAATGAAGTGCTGGCTCCACTATTCTATGTTTTCCGAAATGATCCAAACGAGAAGAGTTCAGTAAGTTGACATATTTTTTTCTCTTTCTTGTTATTGAGTATACCAACAATTTATCATGGTTTAACTTTTTTCCAAAGTGTTACTGAAATTTTTAAACTGTTTGACCTTCAAGTTTACCATATTAGTGAAAAGGGCAGGAGGAACATGGATTCCTATGGTGATCTATTTGGTTCTAAATTCTAACCACTTTGTTCTATTAAATTGGAGTAATTGCCTAAAGAGTTAAGATCCTTTATTGCTGATGTAAAAAATTTGCACTCTAGCTAGGGTGAGTCTACAGAAAATGGCTTTCTATCTCCATATATGTAATTGTTCATCCTTCTCTTCCTAGCATCGAATAGTTGGCATAGACAAACCACCCATCTCTTATAACCCCGCCTCTGCTCATCTTCTCTAGAAGTATCAAACAAAGGTAAGCCACCTGTAAAATGTAAGCGTTGGAGGGGAGCAGTCTGTTGTACCTTCTAAATTTTCCCTTTATCGGAAAGTTTCTCACTTTTAACATTTTTTTGCATAGTCAACTTTTTTTCATTTTCACAAGGGTATTGTTTGTATCATTTGTGTCCTGATATATGTTGTTCTGCATACATATGGTTTTGTTCTTGAGCGCTAGTATCTGTAACTGTTGTAAATGAAAGAAATATCCTTATTGTGGTTAGTAAAGTCACAATCATCATTGGTAATATGGGTTGGTCACTCTGATCATAGTCGCACAACTCTGATAAAAATGAAGTGACAAGTTTCAACATCAAGTGAGGGTCCTTGGTGTTATATAGTGATGTTTTTGCTAAATTTTGGAGATTCTATTTAGTTATTATTCTTTTAGAAGCAGCAAAATTCAACGCAACTTTCATAACTAGCACTAATGTTGAGGATTTATCAATTTCATCACTAGGAATCATCATTATCCATTTTTTATTATCATTTTGATTATGGCTAGACACAGTTGCTGATTCCTCTTATTAATTATTTTAAAGAAAAGGCACACTTGGTAATGATTTGGATGGTGAACAGGTTGAACGCTTTTGTTAATGCTTTGGCATTGCTTGTCTGTTTGTTCACTGAACATCTGTTTGGTATATATATAGGCCTCTGCCGAAGCAGATACATTTTTCTGCTTTGTTGAATTATTAAGCGGATTTCGGGATAATTTCTGTCAGCAGCTTGACAATAGTGTTGTGGGTATCCGCTCTACAATTACAAGGCTGTCACAGCTATTAAAGGAGCATGACGAAGAACTTTGGTGCCATTTGGAGGTTACAACCAAGGTCAGGATTCTGGGAAAATGTAAATTTAGGATGTGTGATAATCAAGGTTCTAATGTCGAGATCTTGATTGAAAAAAACAGGTCAACCCGCAGTTCTATGCTTTCAGATGGATAACATTATTATTGACACAAGAGTTCAACTTTGATGATTGTCTACACATATGGGATACACTCCTGAGTGATCCAGAAGGCCCGCAGGCAATATTCATGTTCTTACCTTTTAGTGGTTAAATCCGATTATGATCAAATGAATGTAATTTGTATTAACATGTGTTTGCGAATATTGCAGGATACCTTACTAAGAATTTGTTGTGCCATGTTGATTGTCGTCAGACGAAGGCTATTGGCTGGGGATTTCACTTCTAATTTGAAGCTGTTGCAGCATTACCCATCAACAAATATAAGTCATCTCCTTTATGTTGCTGACAAGCTGCGTGCCCGTTCTGCTCGTTGATGCAACTTCCGTTGCTGCTACTCGGTTCATTTGCCACACCCAGCTGCTTGTAAAATTAAATAAGCTTGTAAAATTGTTGTCCTTTTTTTTTTTTGATTCGTTGTTCAATCCTTATTTCTTTGGGCTTTTGGGTGTGAAGTAGCAAAGTAGCACTCGTCATTTTGAGGGGAAAAAAGGTATACAACTCTTGGTTGTGTGTTTTTTTTTTTTTACTATTATTCCTTGCTTCCTCTAAATTTTTTGTCGCCGGGTTTGCGACTTGTGCATATTAGCCAAAAAAAAATGGCATCTACAGGCTATGCATGAAAACTACTATTAAGCAGTCAGGTTCTATACTGCAATATATGCAGAATTAGGTTTTATATTTACCAAAAAATCCCTTACCTTTGCACAAATATCGCGGGTAAAACATTCCTAGCCAAGCTGTTCTGAAATCGAAGCAAAAAAACGGAGGGGAGATGGGTTTGAGACATTTGAATTAGAACCCGATAATGAATCGATGTTTTCATGGCAAACACTACGCTTTCTAACCAAGCCGATCTCCTCGTACCGAATGCAAAATATTGAATTGACACAAAATCAAAGTCATTTAGATTAAAATTTTAATTAATATTAAAAATTATATGAAATTAGTATATATTATTTTTAATACTTTAAATTGATAGATATATAATTTATATTATTTTAAAATATTAATTTAATTATTTTAAAATAAATAATATATTTTGATAATTTTTATAAAATAACGCGGGAATCAATTACTAAATTAGTCAATTGACTCGGCAAGCTAGGGAATTTAGTTGACTTTGGAAATTTTTAGAGCAAAATAAATAGTTTTAAAACTATAGTTTGGCTATGTCATAATAAATTAATGGATTATTAATTTATTTAGCTTGAGAAGGTATAAGTGATTAAGGGATATTTTGAATGAAGAAAAGGGCATAAGTAGTTTTTACACAAAAACGTACATATTAACTAATCTACTTGAGTTCGGTCTACAATTTTTTATAAAATTAATTATTAATATTTAATATTTTCATTTAAAAATTTCTAAGTAAATATTCTTGAATTAAAATTATTTTAAAGCTTTCTACCAAAGAATAAATATTATTTCTCTTTTACATAATTTAATTAAAGGTGTGGAAAACTTCACCACTAGTTAAGATTTTAATTTCTAATAGGTAGTTTTTAATCTTTTTAAATTTTTTAGAATTTTCGGGTAATATGTTTATTTATTTTTCTTATAGTGGTAAAGTCAATGCTGTGGACTTGTGAAAGACGTCACCTGTGACGCCGCAAGTACCAACGCGTGCACTTTTTGCCTGCTCACCCTAAGTTTCTTATCTTTTCAAACCGACAATGAATGTGTGTGTGTCTATATATATATATATAAAGTTGAACTCAAAAAAGACTCTGTAGCAGTTTCCCCTGCAACAAGAGGTACATCTCATCTGTTTGTTTTTATCTTTTCTTTTTTGGCTTCGCTGTTTGTTACTAATCTCGCCTGCTACAATTTGTCATGATATTTACATCTTACTGTAAATTCTACTCATGTCCCCATTTGTATTGTTATTGAGTCGTTTTTGCTGATTTAGTTGAGTCGCTACGGTATCAACGATGCTTTCCAAAGGTTTGTTTTTCCCATTTCTAGAGTTTTAGTGCTAGTTTTGAAAATTAGACAATGATGTTCTTTTTGTACAAATAAATGCGGCATCTCTATGGTTAATCATTTCTAGAGTTGAAGCGTTAGATATGAAAATTAAGTGATATTGTTTGATTTTATCAGAAAAGGTTTCTTGCTATCTTTATTATTTAGTATTTGGCGACAACTGGATGGTGTGTTAGGAACCAGAGTGTTAGATCATCTTCATATAGCAATAACAATTGAGTGGTTGGCAATTGAGCGACAGATTCAAGTATGGTGCTCGAAGTGGACCTTAATCAACCCTTGCATGATGAAAATATGGCCCTTGACAACCGAAGCAACGATGCTAATTCTTGCTTGGATCATGATGTTATAATCTGCTCTCCAAGAGGTTTTGCAGAAGTATATGTTCTCCTCTTCTCGTCTCATACAAGAGATAATGGTTCATAGACTCTTAAGAATTGTTTTGTTAAGCACAATTTGTTTTCACTATGAAAGTGTCGATATGAGGAAAATTGTTCTGTGCTTCTTGATGTATTTTTACTTTGAGTAATTTACCAAACAAAATGACAAGCTAACTCTTGATCATGCATGGAATGCATTTTTGCAGGCAAGGAGCTCTCGCAGGAGGAATGCTTCCTCTAATCGGGGCATCATAACTGTTGATGAACATGTTGATGTTCATTTATCAGGTTGACTTTCAATTTTTTTTTTCTAGTATAGAAGTGTGCTCAAATGTGATGTTAAATTCATATATATTTGCTCCTTTTTTTTTTCTCGGGTTGATTGCTTGTGTCTATGTTGGTTTATACACGGGTGCGTATATCTATAAGTTACATACTATTGAGCGACTGAGGCCGAATTTGACAATGGGGTATTTGAAGTTTTTTCTCACAACACTAACGGCTTTTATGTTTTGTTATAATTTGTCTGCTTTCTTCCTTCTACTCTAGATTTTTCTTTTGTATAATTCATTGGTGCATAGGGACTATTTTAGTGCGAGTCTTGCATTTTTGCTTAGAATTATTTAAAGTCTGACATAAGTTTATCTCTTAGAAATCAGATTTAGATAACTTATGATCATCCCTGTTCAGTTGCTCAATAGAGATTTCATTATCCTTTGCAATTCCTTTCTTATTCACCTTAAGCGAGGTTGTACTCTTGTGACAATTGTTCTGTTAACCAAGCATGAAATGTTGCAGATGAGCAGGCGAGAGCATGGGCACTTGGTAACAATATTGGATGTGGAAGTAAAAGATTTGATGGAAGAAACAAAAGGAAGGGGAAAACAAATAAATACATAGACTTGGATCAGGTAACGGTTATTCAAGAAGGATTTTTAGTTGCATAACTTCTTTAGAAATTAACAGGTGCAAATTTCTCAACTGACAAATAATTTGAGCAGGGAGATTTTGGTGAGGAACCATCAAAAGAACCAATATTTACATGTCCAATTTGCATGGGGCAGCTAGTTGAAGAGGTGTCAACTATTTGTGGTCACATATTTTGCAGAGAATGCATCAGAACTGCTATAGCAGCCCAGAAGAAGTGCCCTACTTGTCGTAGGCGCCTTAATCCCAGGAATGTACACAGAATATATCTTCCTCCCATAGGTTAGAATACCGTTTCCTACTACTGATTTTCTTATCTCATTAATGTGTGTTCTGGAGCCAATGTGTCGTTGGTCTGGTAGTGTTCTACCTCTTGTTTGATTCTCAGTGTGTTAATGTTTCTCTCCGGTTAATTGCAACTATCAGTATGCTAGCCGCTAGCTAAAGTGACTTTGAAATTCTTTTACGAGTTCCAACATAAGAATTGCGTCTCAGTAGATTCTTCTTCTTCTTATTAAAACGATTTATTATCACCGGACGAAAGAGACAGTGCGATGATCTATGTACGCACCGAGTAAGAAAGCCACTGTTTTCATCGTCTTGATCTTGAGATGATATCATGAAATGAAATAAAGGAGGGTCATCAAAATCATGGTATGAAAATTTAGAGAAACAAAAACTGCAGCCAGTGGTTGTTAAAAGGAAGCGTCGGCGTCCCATCGAGCATCCGACTGATGCAAAGGGGAAAATAATCAATGTCAAATTGAAATTATCGATCAATCAAAATCCATTATGCAGGTGGTTAGTTAACGAATATGTTACTTGCCCGGAAACGCCATCGTAAGACAACAGTAAACGCAGGGTCCCCAAGTGAAGTCTTCTCTAAATTATCAAATCATCAAGTCAACTTCGATGAAAGGGCTTGAGGTTTCCAATGCTACTTGTTGACAAATTAAATGGCCGTGACCTTGTAAATTTGATTCCATAATTTGGATGGTTAAGTAGGCTTTATACATGGTTGAGCACAAAAACGCATTTATGTTTAGGTAAATGTTTAATTAGTAGTCGACCTCGTGATCCACAATATTATATGATTTTTGGCTATTATATTATAACTGTATTATCAAATGATTGAAATTTTTACATAAATTTAAATTGATTTATAATATATTACATTTTAATTAAAAGTTTTCCTATAATATACACGTGCATTACTTAATTTTTGTCATAGTAAATATTTATTTCTATAGTGTTATCTATTATATTTATATTTAAATAACGTAAACATATTATTATTTTTCAATTATTTGAAATTTATCAATTTGTTAATTTAAGAAATCTGCTTACTTAAGAATGGTTAAACTTAAAACAAAGTCTAGTTTAAATGGATTATATTTTCTACTTCTATTTGTAATAATAAAAGGGTAAAATGTAATTTATTTTAGTTTTATAAATAAGAAATGAAAAGTAATATTATTATAATATAGCTAGTGATCATGTGACACATTAATTAAGAAACTATGACAAGTAACTAATACTTGTGTCAATAATAAATAAAGAGCAATATTATAAAATAAATAGAAGGTATATGGTGACACTCGATTAAAAGTCTTAGATTTTATATATTTAAATAAATTGATATAATTGTTTGGGCGTAGGATTACCGCTGCCGCAATTCAATCTTTTGTGTTAAGGTAGAGGGTTCGGTGGGATAAAAAACGCCCTTGTCACATTAATAAATTATACGAGTTAAATAAAATGTCACAAAAGAGGAATAAATACTCAATATTGTTTACGTGGTTTCTTAGGATTTTACTCCAATCCCCAAGTTAATCTACGGTAAAATTGGTACTCACAATCAACTATTCTTTTTTAATTTTATACTTATACAAAATAATAAATGTTTGTCGCCTTTAAATAAATTCGTCTTTGATAATTTTGACTACAATACCCTGGTTTGACTCTTTCTTATCTTTAAATCTTTAAAATAACCTCACTACTAAGCCCATAATGTCTACAAACGATGGGGTAGCAAGTTTCATCTCAATCCAAAGTTGGTAAGGTCTTCAAATTATTTCTTGAATGATAATAGACTATGTCAGACCACTTCGGGTTGGTTTAGAACAAATCAATGCTCGACTAGGTCAAGTGGCATGCGCAGTTGATGGGCCGAGGTTGGGTGTGCCACGTGGTCAATGGTGCATGCTGCACCAGTTCCTATCTGGGTAAGGGGTAGGTCGCAGACACAGTCTGGCTTCGTGGTTGTAAAACCCGTGACTTGAGTCATTTATTATAGCGAACCCGTCGGTTCAACCGTCGGTTCGAGTCGAGTCAGTTCATAGACCACATGCTGAGTCGTGACCAGTAATGAGTTATGAACGATGTGAGTTAAGTGTACTTGAATATATGATGATAACGTAGAAAAGATGGTGAGAAACAAGTTATCAGAATATATGAAAGTATGCAGTGATTTTTCTTTTTACGAATTTGATCGTAAAAATAGTTTTAGGACGATTAACGCATTAGGACACGTTATTGGGTAATTATGGTTGGTTATTAGTTATAGAGCATGTCATTTTGATGTTGTAGTGTTTATTTTCTTTTATGGGATTTTTTTCCAATTTTTTTTGGATTTTTTTAGGATTTATTACGAGTTAGAAGTCTAAATTACGTTATCGAGTGAAGTCTAAATTACGAGTTTGCCACCCAACACTCCTCATCACCTTCCCCAAACCCGACCCTTTTCATCCAAACCCGACGCCGCCACCTTCAGGC
>JAVDBV010070349.1:0-13469 GCA_032619315.1 Piper longum
TATATATATATACTAAAAATAAGATGGTGTGGAAAAAGTTCACGCTTAGGCTCGAAAGAATAATATGGTTAAAAAATACACTAAATTTTATTTAGATCAGAAAAGCTAAAAACAAAAAATTAGATGGTATACAAAGAAAACCTTTTTAGGGTCAGTTTGATTAGCATAAAAATAATGTAAATTAAAAAAATCATATAAAATAGAAATGAATGAGATGAAATGACATCAAAATGTTGAAAATTTCTTTTAAATATTTGGATTGTATGAAAAGAAGATGAAAATAAAAAATTTCTTCTCATGTGCATGTACACGTGCCTCGCAAAATTTCACTCAATTTCTTTTATTTTTTCTAAGAAAATGTTGCTTTATAAAAATTTTACATAAATTTATTTTGACTAAAATTTAAATTTTTTTTGACTAAATTTCAAAGCATTCAAGCACAAAAAAACTTGTGACTTCCAAAATTTACATAATTTTTATGTAATTTTAGGATAACCAAATATATCTTTGGTTAAAAACACACAGACAATACTAACCAATATACTTTGGACCTTTTGTATATAAAAGTTATCAAACAAATTCCTTTTTTTAAAAAAAAAATAAAACCCTTTATTTATCTGAGTGATTGTTTTTTGGCCTAACTTGTCTTAGGCCTTAACAATTGTTATCTTAGCCTTCAACATGTTCCACTTATGTAATAATAGAGTTCCTACTATTAATTAAACATGCAAAAAATATGAAGATTGATCCTCATGTATTCTTTGGTCGTAAACGGTCAACCATAACATAAGCATGATAGAAATCTCAAACAAAGAAATGCAACACTAGGGCTGCTCAATGAGCTAGCTAAACTCAATTTGTGCTCGAACTCGACTAGAATAGTTCGAAGTTCGTTCGAACTCGATTCGAGATCAAACGAGTTTTAAACATATATATTTAAAATCGACTCGAATATTTTTTTCATGTTCGAGTTCAACTCGAGCTCGAATACACTTAAATTGTTTAATTTTGACGAACTCACTCGAAATCGGCTCGATTATAAAATAAAAAATATCTTACTTAAAAAATATAGTCAATTGAACCTATGGCCTCTACGTTTTCAATATGAAGACCTCCCATCTAAACTATCTCATCACTTTGTTATTAAATTGTATATAAATAAATATAACCAATTACAATTAAACTTATTAGTATGGGTGTATATATATATAAATTATCTTAGCCGGGGCATATCATATTTATTTATCAAACTTTGATCTTAATCATTCGATTACAATAACAACTCAAATTTGATAAAAAAATAAAAAATAAAAAATCACCGCCACTATTATTTAGTACATAATTAATAATAATATTTATTTTAAGTAAAAAAGTGATATTATTTACATAATTATATTATTTTATTAAATTAAGTTCAGATCGAACTACGAATCAAATCTGAGTTATAACCCAATCTAATCAAGTTGAACACCACCTTATTCAAACTTGACACATAAGATTCAAATTCTGAGCTTGAACATTTAAATAACAAATTTTGTATCGAATCAAGCCGAACCAAATGTCGAATGTTCGCGAGCTAACTCGTTCAATTAACAACCCTATACAATAATACAAAACAATGCATTTTGGAAGTATATACCAACTAGTCTAAACTAACTTCTTCATAACAACCATTTTCCCACTTTGTAGTTTGAAAGGGGCATTAATTCACATTCATCTGGAAAAAAAATAAAATATGAAAATTTATTTACTTATGTTACAATGAAGACTAGGGCACATCTCAAAATGAAGAAGTCACACGTTCTACTTAAATGTACATTTTTACAAAACTGATAAATATATCTCTGTTTCAGGATGCATATTGGATAAGTCATTCACAACTCACAAGTGGAGACTGCGTGGAAGACTCCACTAGTTGAAAGTATCAGGTAGGTCACAACAATGCTTCACCAGCTAAAAAGTTGAGATGTAATGCTTTTTACCACAGGGTGGTACTCTGTGTGCAAGTGCTTCCTTGATTTTTCCGAACCGGGTTGGTCTAGCCATTCAAGATACAAGTTTTTTACTATGGGATTCTTAAAAGGATCAGCAACCAAAACCTGTTGATCAAACAAATTAGTAACACAGAAGAGGCATTTGCCTGCATAAAAATGATGCAGCATTAACCGGTTATGTTAGTGCAAACTACAATTTCAGCTTTCTATCCTATCCAAGTTCTGTTCCATCAACAACACATCAAGTTTTCTCCTCTTTTTCACTCTCCACAAAATAATACCAAACTGCATTTACAACGATTACATTGCATCTCATCTAAAATAATCCTGAAAAAGTTGAACGTTGGGGTTATATTTAAACTCATGAACCAAGAGTTCTTTAAATTAATATTCTATGCACAAGAAAGAGCACCCTAGTCACTAAAAAGCCCTCCAAGTTTCCAATGATTTTGTTTATTAAAAGAATGCAATGCATAACTAGAAGATTTAAGGGACTCACCCCCTGCATGTAGATGTTCTCTAACAACTGAATAAGTTCTTTACCCGATTGTCCAGACTTAGGTTTGAGCTGGCCACCACCATTTAAGCAACCTGCACTACTAACAGTTAATAACTAAGCAAGGTATTAATTGTAGAAGAATAAGCCAATCAAGGCGCTAAAATGGAGTACAAAATGGTCAACGTCAATATCAAACTAGAGAGTTAAATAAAATTAGCAAGTTCTGCATCCACCATGTCAGGTTTATTAAAGAGAAACTTGAAGATCCACACACTTCAATAATCAGAATGACAACATACTTAGATTTCAAGAAAACATAGGGTATGATATGTCCTGTTAATATATAAGAAATTGGATCAATTTATGTCTATCGAGTAACCATTTATTTACTTGGGAGGGTGATGTCCGAAAAGGAACCATTTTTATACTCCATCATCCATTTAGACACAAATACAAACAAAAATAAATGGTACAAATTAGGCACAGGCTATGTATATACCAGGTCTTTAGGCAAGTCAAGCAAAACATTTTATTAGGGACAACAATTTAAGCTTCACATGTTCCAGAAATGTACAAACATAGATGGAAAACAGCAGTCAGCATATCAAATGTTTATCAGATAATTTTATATAAGATCGGCATCACCAACCTAATTATGTAAGAAATAGTGCAGGAAGATAATATTTATGATGCTTTCATACATCAATGCTGACCTGAAGGGCAAGCCATAACCTCCACAAAATGATAGTCACATTTTCCAGCTTTAATCTTCATCACAATGTTCCTCAGATTACGAAGACCATAGCAGGTAGCAAACTTTATTACTGTTTGACCATCAACCTGCACAAATACCAGGAAAAGTCAAGATTTATCATACAATCAACTAAAACCAATTAAGTAAAAAGAATAAATATGAAGCTGCATACTTCTAGAGATATTTCTCGGAAATCTGAGTTCCGCAACACCTTAAATTCTAGTGGACCTACTATTTCTTTCCCAAATATGGTTTTAGCAGCATGGCGAAAGATGGTATCAGCATAACCCCCAGAATTACCTACCACTCCATAAAGATTTCCTTCTTCATCAACATTCGTCAGCCTGCATTGTACCAGCACCCATCCTCTTACATGAACATATATTCATTTAATTTGTAAAGATCAACAAGGTAATAAGGAGCCAAAAATATTACCGTCCATCCAAAGGAGCTTCTTCTAAGGAGCTGAAATCCACGGACTTCAACTAAGAAATTACAAAAAAGAAAGATTAACTTTGGTACCATAGATATCAATTGCTAATCACGACCAAAGGAAGAATTCCCATCATGAACATAATACATTCTAGCTTAGCACTTCAATCTTGGGCATAGACCATCCGCTCAAATGAGGCCAATTAAATCATCAGCTTAACAACTAAATGACTTCATGATGCAGAAACTAACAAAGAAAACCACAAAATCTATTCATAACCAGATCAATGCATTGAATGAATACAATTACTGTACTTGAATTTCAAGAATTGAGATGAATGATGAATCATCAGATAATTAAAAGCACGAATTGCACTGTGTTTGAGTTGGTTGCTAACTTGCTATAATGAATGAACAAAAGAACTCATTATTTTATCTGTTAGATGTGTTATTATGTATGACGTATGTGGGTCAAGTGTTTGTATGAGAGTCTTATCTGTAATCTGTATGTTTGTTAGACTTGTATAGCTGTACATAGGTTGTTGTTAGTTAGAGGATATGAGGTATATTTCCAGGTTGTGATCCCTCATATCATGGGTGTTGGTGTAGCAATAAATAGAAGGAAGACAAGCAACGGTGAACTCACTTTTTTGAGTCACTGTTTTCTAACATGGTATCAGAGCTAAGATACAGTTAGAATTGCCATCTTTTTGGCCTGTTTCCTCCGCCATCTTTTTTACTATTGTCCTGTAACTGAATCATTCAGGACTCCCATTCTATACCTCCCATTGCTCCTTTGATTTATCCATGTTGTTGAGTATTAATAGCAGCAACATCTGAATCCATGGAGACCAAAGATAAACCTATCACCACTGCCACTGACACCACCACTATATCTATTGCTGAACTACTTAATAGTTCATCTATTACCTCTTCTAAACTATCAAGTTTTAGAAATTATCTACCCTGGACTGCTGCCATCAAAACCTTCCTCTCTAAAAGGAGAAGCTTAGGTACATTGAGAAAGATGAGCCATAGAATGCAACTGCTCTTTGGGCAAAGGAGAATGCCCCGGTGAAGTCATGGCTCCAGAACAGTATGGAGCCACATGTTAACAGTGACGTGATGCTGCTGCCCACGGCTTATAGTGTATGGACTTCACTGAAGGAGATGTATGGACAAGAAGGCAACATCCAAAGGAGACATATTCCTTACTAAACAAGGTACTAAACTACTCCATGAACATTACAGCTTTGTCAAGTCTAAATGGGAGGAGTTGAACCTGTATCAACCATATCCACAAGAACTTGCTACATGGAAGAAACAAAGGGAATAACTCAAAGTGATTTCCTTTCTTGCTGCTCTTCGACCTCAGTATGAATCTGCAAAGAACCAACTCTTAACTGCTGAAGATCTCTCAATGCCACCTTTTCAAGGCTTTCAAGGATACTAGTAGACGGCAATCAGCAAGATGACAATGGAAAAATAGTAGCATTGTCAGCAAACACCAACTTCTCCCTCGTTCTACAAGAGGAAGGGGAGAGGTCGTGGAGCATTTTCCAAAGGAGGTCGAACCACTTCCAAGAAAAATGAGAGATACTGTGAATTTTGTCAAAAACAAGGACACATGGAGGAGAAATGTTGGAAGAAACATGGGAAACCAGATTGGGTTGACAAGGAAGAGACAACACTGACAGCTCCTACCCCCTCTAAAGCATTAGTTTCTGAACATCTGCTCTTAGTAGCATTACTTGAAGTCATGATGACTTTGAACACGTGCTGAAAACGGCCCATGGAGACTCATCCCTTTCATCTGCTGCTAGTGCCAAATCAAGTATCACTAATAACTCTACTTCATCTTCCCAACCATGGTTGATTGACTGGGGAGCCACAGACCATATGACTAGCACCACTTATCTGTTCTCTACATAATCATCTTTTAAAACTCCTATTTTGGTAAGTCTAGCTGATAGCAGCAAGGTACCAGCAGTTGGTAAAGGCAATGTGCTCATCAACCCTAATTTGAAACTCACAGATTTGCTATTAGTCCATTCTTTTCCTTTAAACCTTCTATCGGAAGAGAAGCTTTGTTCTAATGGATCTTATCATGTAATCTTCACATCTGCTTGCTGTATCTTTCAGGAAGCAAGGAGCAGGAAGGAGATTGGTCGTGGTTGGAGTGATGGAGTCCTTTATTACCTGCACCCTCATTCAAACAAGTCATCACATGCTGGTCTTGGAACTACTTCATCTGCAACTCTTGAATGGCATGCTCGGCTAGGTCATCTTCACCTTAGTAAACTCAAGAGGATGGTTCCTTCTCTTAGTAGTGTCTCTCAACTTAGGTGTGAGTCGTGTGAGTTCTCAAAACATACTCGTGTTTCCCTACCTTCATGTTCTAGGTCTAGATCCAATAAAAAGTTTGTTTTAGTTCATTCGGATGTTTGGGGACCTCATCACTCCCAATTTAAATATTATGTACTCTTTGTTGATGACCATAGCAGGATGTCTTGGGTTTATTTAATGAAGAGAGATCTAAAGTGTTCTCCAAATTCATGTCTTTCATTAATCAAATAAAAACACAATATGCAGCCACCATTAAGATATTTCAGTCTGATAATGCTCTAGAGTCTAGCTCATCCATCTTCAAGCAATATTTTGATACTCAGGGCATAATATATCAGATTTCATGTGCCTATATTCCACAACAAAATGGAGTGGCTGACATAAACATAGGCATCTACTAGACGCAACCCGCAATTTAATGAACTATATGTCAGTCCCTAAATATCACTGACCAGAGACTCTCCTCACGGCCTGTTTTCTGATCAATAGAATGCCTAGTGCATCATTAAATCATAAAATACCATTTCAGCTGTTGTTTCCTGATCATCCATTGTTTTCCCTAAAACCTAAAACCTTTGGGTGTGTGGGTTTTGTGCAAATCCTTCCATTTAATAAGGACAAATTATCAGTCAAGTCTCTCAAGTGCATCTTTCTAGGGTACTCTAGACATCCAAAGGGGTACATATGCTTTAATCCTTCTCTTAAGAAGACATTCATCACCATGAATGTCACATTTTTTGAAGACGTGCCTTTCCATCCCAAGCCTCCGCCTTCTCCTACACCATTTTCCTCTAACTTTTCCTCTCCTAGGTCATTCCCTTCATCTTGTGTACCTACACCACCCCCATCTCTCACGCTTGAGGATCTCTCCCACCATACCCCCAACAAGTTTGCTGACCCTCCCATTGTTTATTCTCAAAGACCTCAAAAATTCCATCCTCCTCCTGCCCTCTCTCATCCAACCAGCAAGTTTGCTGATCCTCCCATCATGTATGTTTGCAGGAACAAAGAGATCTCCACCCCTCCTACTGCCAGCCTCCTCCTGCTCCTGAATCAGGAATGGCACCTAGTACTTCATCTGTTCTTATCAATGCCTTACAGCTTATGTTGTGCCTCAAGATCATATAGAAGCTATGTGTGATGGGAGATGGAAACAAACAATGGTGGATGAGATCGCAGCTTTATAGAACAACAAGACTTGGACATTGATTGAATTACCTACAGGGAAGAAAATAGTTGGTTGTAAATGGGTATATGCAATGAAGCTCAAGGAAGATGGCTCACTTGACAGATTTAAAGCTTGACCGGCTGCTAAGGGCTATAGCCAAATGCAGGGATTAGACTGCACTGACACATTCTCACCAATAGCTAAGATGAACTCAGTTAGAATTTTAATATCTCTAGCTGCTAATTTTGATTGGTCTTTACATCAGCTTGATATCACTAATGCATTCCTTAATAGAGACTTACAGGAAGAGGTCTATATGCAGCAACCTCCTGGCTTTGTAGCTGAGGGGGAGACTTGCAAAGTCTGTCTTTTGCAGAAATCAATTTATGGGCTTAAGCAGTCGCCAAGAGCCTGGTTTGAGAAGCTAAGTACAACTCTATTTGCATTCGGATTTGTAAGATGTCTCTCTATTTATTCTGTCTTCGTATAGAAAACTTCAAGGGGTTGTCTTATTTCTAATTGTTTATGTTGATGATATGGTGATCTCTGGAAGTGATAAGGTTGGTATACAAGAAGCGAAAGTGTGGCTGAAGTCCAGATTACACATCATCAAGGATCTGGGACAGTTACACTATTGCTTGGGACTTGAGGTATTGAGACAATAACATGTTATTTATATAAATCAAAAGAGGTATGTTGTTGACATGCTACAAGAAACAGGGATTGCTCATGCAAAGTCAGTCGAAAAACCTCTTGAGGTTGGAGTTAAACTTCAGCCAAGTGAAGGGGAAGTCCTAGAGAATGCAGGAAGGTACAGAAGGTTGGTTGGTAAGTTGATATATTTGACCATGACCAGACCTGGCATCTCCTTTGCTGTGAGCCTAGTTAGCCAATTTATGCACCCAGAGTGCCTCATTGGAATGCAGTTTTATGGATTTTAAAGTATCGAAAAGGGTGCCGTGGAAAAGTATTACTCTATACAAAACATAAACAAGGTAATGCTGTGCAAATTGAGGGCTTTGCAGATGCAGATTGGGCTGGTTCTCTAGCTGACCAAAGGTCTTCTTCAGGTTATTGCATTAAATTAGGAGGAAACATAGTGGGATGGAAGAGTAAGAAACAAGGTGTAGTTGCTAGATCATCTGCAGAAGCTGAGTACAGAGCTATTGCCAAAGAAACTACTGAACTTGTTTGGATTAAATTGCTAATGGAAGAATTGGGTTTTCCTATCACACGTGCAATGAAGCTTTGGTGTGATAATCAGGCAGCTATTTATATTACAAATAACCCTGTGTTTCACAAGAGGACCAAACACATAGAGATGGATTGTCATTACATCTGAGATAAGGTGAAGGAGAAAGTTATCTCTTTGGGTAATATTAGGTCAGAAGCCCAGACAGCTGATATATTGACTAAAGCTTTAACAGGGATTCAACACCACAGAATACAGTCCAACCTTCGTCTGGTGGATACCCAACCATAGCTTGAGGGGGAGTGTTAGAAGTGTTAATATGTATGACGTATGTTGGTCAAGTGTTTGTTATGAGTCTCATCAGTAATTTGTATGTTTGTTAGACTTATATAGCTGTACATAGGTTGTTGTTAGTTAGAAGATATGAGGGATATTTCCAGGTTTTCATCCCTCATATCGTGGGTGGTGTTGTAACTGTTTAAGTGCAATAAATAGAAGGAAGACAAGCTAGGGTGAACTCACTTTTTGAGTCCCTGCTTTCTAACACGGTAAAGCAAATCTTACCTGTACCAAGTCCAAAACTTCCCCTGAAGTCAGAACTGAGTCTACCTCTGCAATTTTCAAGCTCAATTCTTGTTGACCACCATCTTCCTCCAATCGAAAGACAAAATCATCTCTCACAGCCTCAAGCTTTTTATCATAACATGGCATCACCGTCACATGGTAAACTTTATCAGCTCTGTGCCAATTGAAAAACTCAATTAGCATGAGATTTGAGATTGAATCTCTTCAAATACAACAACATTCCTCCATATGAATCAAATTAAACTTACCTGACATTCATTTTCTTGCAAACATGATGCTTGATTGCTGCTCCAATAGCTTGTTGAGGACTCTTTACGGAAGAAATATACGGTAAAATATATGAGCCAACTGTTTTTTCAGCATAACATATCCAACCTGTGATTAGTAAAAGTAAAAACAGTTTTAATCAGACCACATTGATCAGCATTGAGCACATATGAAAAGGTTCAATTTGATCCACTTCCTCTCCTATTGTCACATCTACCTTGGGGTTTAATTTAACCATAAATTTAAAATAACACGTCATCATCAATTTCAAGATCATGTGAAACATATTGATGATCTGACAACAAGTTCACCAAATAAATAAGGCTACAAAGGACTGGTTTACATCTCACAAATTGCACCAATGATGTCATCCTAAAAGACATGCACCTGGACACGACGACGACAACATTGGAAGAGAAGGTTGCTTATCACCATCAGTTGATTTGTGTTGCGTGTAACGAGAAATAAATTCATTGCAGGATTCAATAAGGACAAGATCTCTGCTGCAGCTAGTATCAAATACAGCTTTCACTCCAAGAGATTTGAAAAAAGTTGTAAGTTTTCGAAAGACCTAAACAAACAAAATAACATCATTCAACTGTTTAAAAATCATTGTAAATATTTCCTACAAGTTAGAAAATGAAGAAAAATTATTCAACTTGAAGCACAAGTTAAATGTTATACATGAACATCACAAAACCATCAGGCAGTCAACAATGCACATATACATAGCTACTTACCAAATGTCAGCAAATAACTATAATTTTTCAGCCATTTAAATTAACCAAAACATGATAGATTTTAAGAAATTAAAAAAATGTCTGAATTACATTACAATATAAACATCTACTAGATGGAACAAACTCTTACTAATATGGCACATCTATTTGCCAACTGTTTAATACATGCAAATTCCAGAAATAGGACTTGGTCAATGATCATAACGGAAAAGAGGAAGATGCCAACCCTTTTCCACAAGAAAAACAAATTTCACCATACTGACTAAATGAATTTGTCACAAAAAAACTTTTCTACAAAGCTTGAATTCAAAATATGTACATTTACATCTATAATGCAATATTTGTATTTCAAAATTCAGGAGCTTCTGCACTCTAACAGAAACAAAGTACAATAGGTAAACACTGATGACAAACTCTATATGCTAAACAAATGCTACAACTACAATCATGTGCACCCACAAGAGAAAGCACAAGCTACAAGACACAATATAAGCTTATACTTTTGTAATATAAGTAGATGAAGAGGGGGGGGGGGGAAGGGATAGCAAGGGTTTATTACTTGAGATGGAGAAAGACCAAAATGAACTGCCAGTGAAGCTCGTGATTCGGGTGAAACGGAAACAACAACAACCTCCTCTGTTTTTATTCGAGAAAGAAACTCATCTGAACTCTGTTTTTCAAGCATAACAGTCTCTGCAGACGTTACACAGCCACTGTAAAAGTAAACATGTCAATATCCTTACACAAGTTGATCACCTCTATGGCACAAGGAAATCAGAAGCAATCCAATAGCATATTAAAAAGTAAACAGCTCACTCAGACAGGCTACTAATTTAAACAAGAAGAACCAAATTTTAACCTGCATGCTAAGCAATCTTTTAGGGAGATTTTCACTGGCTCCGACTTTGTTGGATTTGACAAAGCTGCAACATTCTTATCCTGCTGTAAATAAAATAAGGGAAAAAAGAATTCAATGTGTCATTAAATAAGACCAAACATAATTATTAGTATGACCTTGTGAACAAGATGAAAAGGAACAGTCATAGAGCAAAAAATCTCAACAGTATGCTCATTACTTCGTAAGGCTCCTTAATTTCACCAAAGGTATTGACTCCAATTTTTTATGAATTTTATGTTTGAACAAGTATGATTGCAACATAATCCTAACTCCCATTTGTAAAGGTGTAAATACATCAATCAATTATAAAAATTTACCACAATAAACCTCATAGATAAAGTTTTCACCAAAAACAGCTTATCCATTTTCTAAAATAACTAGGAAACAATCTTTACGGACCTCTTCACATCCTAATAACAAGTAACAGCAATATCCGTCTACAATTTGAAGCATATCAAGTGCCACAAAGGGCAAGAATTTACAAAATACCTCACAAACCAATTTCACATACAATTTTGAATTGATAAAAACAAAAAATCATCACAAAACAATCAATTATAGAAATTTACCCCAATCAAACTCATTGATAAAATTTTCACCAAAAGCAGCCTATTCCTTTCTAAAATAAGAAAGAAACAATCTTCTCCTCCCTCTTCACATCCTAACTACAAGTAACAGCAACATCCCACATAATTCGAAGCATATTGAGGGCAAAAAAGGCCAAGAACTTACAAAACACCTGACAAACCTATTTCGCATACAAATTAAAATCTTTGTGATCCTCCTCACACCCTAATTAGAAGTAACACCAACATCCCTATGTAATTCGAACCATATCGAGTGCAACAAAGAGCAAATACACCTAACAAAACAATTTCACAAACAAATTCATATGGATCAGAACAAAAATTCATCCAAAACAAAGCGGAAAAAAATCAATCATATATAAATTCACCCCCAACGCATTTTACAATACCAAAATGATTCTAAATCCCTATGCGTCCCTCCTCACACCCTAATTAGAAATACAGCAGCATCCCTATGTAATTCGAAGCATATCGAGTGCAACAAAGAGCAAATATACCCTACAATATACCTAGCAAGCCAATTTCACATACAAATCCAAATTGCTGAGAACAAAAATTCATCATAGAAAAAAAAACAATCAATTATGTATATACCTCGGCCTGCTTCGACGGAGGGGCGGCCTTGAACGAGACGATGCAGGCCTCCGACGGCGCAATGAAGTCGTTGAGGTCCGCAAGCCGCAGCGTCGACGAGAACTTGTCCGACATCTCCGTCACCCTCCAAACTCTCCACCGCCGGCCCGCCGGCGTCGGTGCGGATCGGGCGATCCCAAATCGTCAGAGTAGGCGGTCCACGCGGCGGCGGCGGATGCTGGTGGCCGCGTCTCCGGCGGTGTGCGGCTGTTTCGCGGCGGCGGCTTCCGGCGGCTCCGAGAAAGGCGGAGGGCGGGGCGGCGGTGGCGGCGGAGTTGGCGGGAGGTTTTGTTGGTAATAAAATGGTTTGTGTGGGTCCATTTTCATAGAAAAAACATGGCGTGTGGAGCCAATCCATGGGTCCCACCACCTATGTTGCAATGCGGGGACGAGCCAGTTATATTTCAAACTTATTAATAACACACATTAAGAATATAAAAAATAAATTTTAAAATTATTATTATATTATTATTTGCACATATTTATTCGATCACGTGAATAAATTATAGAGGTTATATTTAATTATTAACGGGGATGATTTCCTATAAATTACGAAGCATACGGTTCCAAAATTACCAGAGTAAGAATTGCTAGAAGAAGAGGTAGACGCTATTTTACAACTGCCGGAGGAAATTTTTCACCGAAGAATTATCCTAATTCTATAAAAACCGGGTGTTTCTGCTGGAGAAGGGGGGGGGAGAAAATTTTTAGAGAAAAGAAAAGGCTTGTGTTTGCTACTAGAGAGAAGACGCCAGAGCTATAGAAGAAGGAACAAGGTTTCATCTCCCCCGTCTCCCACATGAAGAAAATGATGCTGCTATGAAGAAAGGAAGAAAGCTTGTGCCTTTTTGAGTCCATTATGGAGCCCTTCTTCACTAGACGCTGCTGCCGGAGAGTCGAAGTCACTGTAAGAACGTCCATCTTTATTTTTTCCTTTGCAGATAAAAACAGGAACAAAGCAGCCAAAGACGGAGTTCAAGGATGTTTCCCGACCAACGCCAGTCGAACCAGGCCCCGACGTGGTGTCCAACGTGAAAAAGGGAGAGTAAGCTTATAACCCAAACAGAGGATCGCCAGAGTTCATCGTTGTGGTTGCCGGAGAAAATTCGAAAAGGGAAGCAGTCGCTGGTCGGACTGGGTAGGAATAGAGCGGTGAAGGTTGGAGTTCACGGTCGTTTTTCGATTGATGCCGGTCGTTCCCGGTGTCACCATGGTGCCCGAAGTGAAGAAGGAGAAGTTTTCTTGAAACCCAAACAAAGGTTCGTCGGAGATCATCGTCGTCGTCGCCGGAATCCTGTCAAAGAACTGCTGGCTGGAGAAGAGGAAGAAAACAGAGCAGTAAGAGGCCGACGTTGTCGATTTCTTTCCCACCAA
>JAVDBV010070351.1:0-11158 GCA_032619315.1 Piper longum
GGTGAGACAGTGGAAGGGGGTGAGTAGAGGGATTAGGCCGGCTGTGGGTGGCGGCAGTCAGAGAAGGCGGTTGGGCTCGGGTGAGGGTGAATGAGGAAGAGGGAAGGGGGAAAAAAGAGAGGGGGGGGGGGGGGTTTAGGTAATAATAATTAATTCACTCCAGACTCGAATCAATAATAATAATAAAATAAATCCTAATATATAAAATAAAATATAATAAAATCTAAGAAAATAAAATACAACTAATAATAATCTAATGACATATTCTAAAATAATGTCAAGGAAAGGGGGAAAATATCAATGACCAATTTTAACCAATTCAAGTGAACTGATTTTTGATGAATCATTCTCATTCAAAAACTCCCTTCCAATTCGATTTAACATCCGATTCTGATTTTTATAACTATGCCCATAACATCCAGCCATCTCATTATTTAATATAATTTCTCACACAATTGGCTCAATTTATTAGATGAAATATAAAAAGATAACTAATAACGAAATATAAACAGACAATTAACAGAATCGATCATATACTCATTTCCCGGATGTGGCCAACCAAGAATCATATTTTTCCAAATTGATTTTGAATTATGCCCTAACTTCTGCATAAGAGATCTCCATGCTTTCAATTCAAGACGCCATGTGTTGCACTCCTTTCTTTGCCTTGCCCAATAATAATGACTATAGTGACGCTTTCTTGAAATTCATATGATAGTGCCATAAAAAAGAGCCACAAGGCTACAGGAACCAGGATTTGATACCAATTGATACAAACTAAATTAGCATCGTAGACTTTAAAGAAGAAAGAGGAGAAAGCATGACGATATATAGGGTAAAAGGTGATGAAAAACAAGATTGGGGCCTTGGGGATAGATCAAGTATAAGGGGAAGAAGACAAAGAACTTTATATTTCATTCTTTTCTTCATTCCAAAATAAAACGTAATACCACTTTATAAAGAGAATAACTAATTCTCTAGGTAGTTACAACCCTACATACACAATGCTGCCTTTAAGCCATTCTTGTGGATGTCAAGAAATGCCGGCCTGGGTGCCCAGGTGGTGGTGGCGTTAGGTCCAACCCTAAGAGCCGGTTTTGAACGGATTTTTGGCCCATTTTGGATATTTTTTGGGGTTATTTAAGCCAAATCTTGATAATTTCGATCTTTTTGTGGAGAAATCAATTGTGAAGGGAAGTCAGAGATTATATAGCAGGGAAGAAAGAAAGAACCACCTTTTATTGGGAGAGAAGGCTTTTTTAGGCCGTATTAACGTAAGTGTTTTGCCATTGAGAATATTTTTTAAGAGCCCCTTACCCGACCGTAAATCCCAACCCCCATTTGACAAAAGTGTCTGGCCCCCAAAAACCTACACAAAACCCGCGCCGCGTCCCTGGCTTTTTTCTTCTTCCCCCTTCCCTCGTCGGGAACCAGAGTCTCCGCTGGGCCACCGCCGGCCGGCCGGCGAAGTTGCCGACGGCGACGGCCTCCTTCTCTGTTGCCATTCTCTTCGAACTTTGAGCGGGCGAATGTGCGATCTTTTCACTCTTCTTGCTTCTCATTCATTCCAGTTGTGCTTGGGGGCTTCGTTTGCCCCGGCCTTGTTCTCTTCCCAGTTTTGAACTGGACTGGCTTTTTTGTGGGGTTTCAAATTCATGTTAACGCAATGTGATAATTACAGGGTGGTTGATGGCTGCTATGATGGAGAATGTGGCCGTGGATGAGATTATGGATGGATGGAGCAGTTTTTGCTTGCAATCGGAGGCTCTTCTTCGGGGTGGTGGGGAAGTTTTTGATGAAATGGGGTTCATTGGCTCTGTTCACGGGCTGTGCAAGCACGGCTTGCTTGTGCTCGTTCGGGATCATTTTCTTCACAGCTTGGAGGTAAATCGGTTCTAACGACGAATTGGTTTCTTTTTTTACTTCCTGTTTTTTTTTCCACAATTTTTTTCAGAGTTTCCTTTAAATCGGAATTTTTAAAGTTGGATATACTGTCATACAATTTGAGTTCATGGGCACTTGCTGTGGAATTGCGAATGAGTGGTGATAAGCTATTTACTTGTGGTTGGTTTGTCTTGAACTTCTACTTGAGGATATGAGGTAGATAACTTATATACTTAAATGTCTGGACCTTGATGGTGACTTTGCAATTGGTAACAACAGGTAGGCAATTCATGACATACAACGAAAGACCATTGACCTAACGTTTAAAATATTTTCAGCTAAAGTTTGGTGCAAATGCAAAATGTTATTGAGATTGTAGTTAGTTTGAGCTCTGTCAGCTGTACCAGATTCTGATGTCAGTAGCTCATTTGCACTCTTGGGGAACCTTGAAAAGGTTAACGACAGAAAGTTCTATAAGTGCTTCATTTTTGGTAGTAAAAATATATTGAAAAATATTAATTCTGTAGCAATAATGCAAAGTTGATGAACTTACTGGACTTGAATTATTTACACTTCATTTTTTATGTTGGTTTGCATCAAGAAACAGTGGTGAATCCCTGGATATCATTATTTATTTTCTTACATTCAAGAAAGGTACTATTGAACTATGGTATTTTAATTGTAGCTGTACTTTGATTTGTAATTATGATTATTTGACATTCATTTGTTTTTACTGGTGTGAAAAATCGTCATTTTGTGTGTTTATGCAGAAAAACTTCAAGGAAAATGGTGTATCACAGTTTTGGCAGCACTTGGATGACTATTTCGATATTGCAGTCAATGACGCTGATGAATCTACTGTATGCAAGCAAAATTTTTTATTGTGCACTTCCTCTTTTTGTAAGCTCTTGCTAGCATGTAGTGTTTTTCTATCTGTCATTCTATTTCCCGATTCACTTATTAAGGTGATAAGAAAGAACTTTTATGGTTTCTATCAATTTTTTGCGATTGGCCTACTTCCATGTTGTTCATTTTGTGTAGTCTGCAGCTCCGCACTAACTGCTAGGTGTTCCAGATTTCGAGCAAGTTGTTAGTTCCTTGTTTTGGCATTTGATTGGTATCATGTTCTTTCTTCCAAACTCGTAAGATGCTTTTTTGTTATTGAAATCATGAACAGAGCTGGAGAGATGGATTACAAAAGTCAGTCGAGGAAATATGCATCTTAAAAAGGTATCAGGAGAAATGCTTGACATTGCTGGATCATGCTCTTCAGTCGCATAGCATAAATGTATCAATTCAGAGCCGAAAAATTGGTGAAGTGCAGGCTTCTCTTTTACCTAAATACCAATTGATGATATCATCAGTATTACTTACAACCCTTCCTCAACATTTTCCAGGTTTTCATGTGTTTCCTACATTTTCCAAATTTTCTTATGATTTATATGTTGCTTCTTGATATTATTTATCTGTAATTTATCCAAAAATGTTGGCCAACTATAGTTTTTTAGATGAGTTCTGATTGAAATGCATCTATGTGTAGTTTATATCTGTATTAAATGGAAATGTGTATTTTTTTTTTCATCTTGTGAGGACGTCTACCAGGATAATACTGCTATTGATTATATATCCTCATAGTGGATGACCCTTGAAATTTTAGGCCAATTTGTCTAGAGCTCTTCTTACATGTTTATTTTTTTAATTTTTTAATTTTTTTTTCTAATGCACATAAAGAGTTTCTGTGAAGACCAATCTGCATATAGGAATCATGTTATTTCTTTTATTCATTAATTTTGGTATGTAGAGATGTTGCATTTATTTTTCAAGAAAGGTCTGGAGGAATTGAGTGAAATGTTGTGTGGAGCTGAAGCAACTTCAACCCGGGGCGTATTGATCCAAAGCATAGGCATTGTTGTTAGTGATCTGAGAAGTCTTGGATTTTCATCTATGGCAGAGAATGCTTATGCTTCTGCCATCTTTTATCTACTAAAAGTGAGTTGTTAATGCTAGTATCATGGATTGCATCATATGACCAAAAAGTAATGTTGCATTCATAGTGTATTTATTCCTTATATTATTTCTCTTTTCGGTAGGCTAAGGTTCATGATTTTGTTGGTGATGACTACAGAAGTCCTGTTTTAGAATCTGTTAGGAAGTGGATTCAGGTGATAGTTAATACCAATTCGATTTTCTGCAATCTGTTGTCATTGTTAAAAACTCTTCTCTGCAATTGTACAGCACACTGTATGCCCTCATTTTTATCGATTGCTTAATACTTCACAGGATGTTCCTCTCTGGTTCTTATGTTCTCTTCTTTCTTATTTGGGTGAACAAGTCGAAGTTAGTGATGGCTATGGATCCTCTGACCAAAAATCTCCTCTGGCTTCTTGCCCTTCCTCTTGCTTCCCTGGCATTAATGTTCCTTCTGAAGGGCTGGTCAGATGGCAGCTGCGGCTGGAATATTGTGCTTATGAAACCATTCAAGATTTGAGAATAAGCAAACTTTTTGAAATTATTGTGGATTACCCTGATAGGTATTTTTTCCCTTTGTTGTAATAGCTGACAGCTCATTTCTCAGCTTAGACTAGATCATAAATTAAGATCCTTTGATATCTATGAAGGAGCTTCTTCATTTCAAAATTAGTGATTGACTTCATTAATATTTCATGGAATACAAAGCTCCCCAGCCATTGAGGATTTGAGACAGTGCCTGGAACATACTGGACAACATTCAAAGCTTGTTGATTCATTTATTTCTGCTCTGCGATATCGCTTACTTACGGCAGGGGCATCAACCAATGACATACTTCACCAATATGTTTCAACTATCAAAGCACTTCGAGCCATAGATCCAACAGGAGTGTTCCTTGAGGCTGTAGGAGAGCCAATCAGGGAATACCTTGGAGGGAGAAAGGATACTATAAAATGCATTGTAACAATGCTTACGGATGGAAGTGGCGGAAATTCTAACGGACCAGGAAATTCAGGGGATAGCCTTCTTGAAGAATTGAACAGAGATGCAGAAAATCAAGAAACTGTGGATTATGATGATGACATCTATACTGATGACAAGCAAGCATGGATCAATTGTCAGCGGTACTTATTTTTTATGTTTGATTCAGTTTTGTTAAATTTGTACATTCTGAAGTGAGCTTGTTCTTTTCCAGCTGGGAGCCTGATCCAGTTGAGGCAGATTCCCTGAAGGGTGGCAGGAAGAGACGAAAGGTTGATATTCTTGATATGCTTGTTAATATAATTGGTTCAAAGGAGCAACTAGTGAACGAGTACCGGGTTATACTGGCAGAAAAGCTTCTCAACAAATCTGATTATGATATTGACTCAGAAATACGCACCTTGGAACTTCTAAAAGTAGGATAAATTTTTTCAACTTATGTTTTTTCATTTACTGTTGTTGAACGATTTGTTCCATATTGTTCTTTTACTTCCGTTAGTTGCATGATTATGTTTTTTTCAGAAAGTTTGTGTTACAGAAAATGCATTTTGAATTTTTATTATTCTTCCAATTGTTATCTATTCAATAGATTCACTTTGGAGAGAGCAGCATGCAAAGATGTGAAATTATGCTTAATGATTTGATTGACTCCAAGAGAACAAATGGCAACATCAAGGCAACCATAGGAAAGCAATTACACGGAGGTTTTTTTTCTTTTGCAAGAGCTTCTATTATTTTTTTGTTGCTTTACTTTTGGCTTGACATGTTATTCCTGATGCCTTACAAAATGCTTTACCATTGTTTTTTATTCAATGTGCAGTTAATAACATAGATGAAGGGATATCACTAGATATACTTGATGCTACAATCATTTCATCAAGTTTCTGGCCACCAATCCAGGTATCCTTTTACTCAGTGTCAGCAATTATATTAAGTTCTTGTGATGTTATGTTCTTCTTTGGTGGTGATTGAACTGTACTACAAATAACAGGCGGAGGCATTGAACATACCTAACAGTGTGGATCAACTTCTTCACGACTTCGCAAAAAGGTTTCATGATATCAAAACTCCTCGGAAGCTAATATGGATGAAAAATCTTGGAACTGTTAAAGTAAGAAGTTTGAGGAGTTTATTTTCAATTACTCCTATGTTTACCTATTTTTATATTCTTGTTACTAAGATGTTTTTAATTCTTGGAGATGGGGGTGCTCTTTTGCGAGTCTATTGGCTACATTAAGAAGTTTTCTGAAGTTTGACATCCAATGTTATGATTTTATATTTCAGTTGGAACTGGAATTTGAAGATAGGAGTGTGGAGTTCACAGTCAGCCCTATGCATGCAACAATTATAATGCAGTTTCAGGATAAATCGTGGTAATATCTTATCATCATAGATTCATATTGTTTTCAATCTCATTTTGGTGTGAAGAGAAAATTTACTTTTTTCTTTAAGTTGGACTTCAAAGAACCTTGCCGCTGCAATTGGTGTTCCTGTGGACATCCTGAATCGAAAGATTACTTTCTGGGTCAGCAAGGTGTGTCTAATCTCTTCTAATAGTCTGTATATATATAAATCACTTTGTACTAATTATCTCATTTGATTTTTTTTTTCATTCAAATAACGATTTTTTGGCTAATCATTTAACCTGACTTGGGTATAATATCTTATAACATTTTTGCCTTCATCATCTTCACCTTATCCTAACTAGGTTGGTGTTTATGTTTTCCACATTTGATTCAATGACACAAAACCTTTTCAAAAGCAAAATGGTAAATTTTATGTGAGATGGCCTCCTCTATATGACACATGAAAAAGGTTTTTTTTTTTTTGAAAAAAACTTCAGACATAAGATTATCTTTTCTTGTTGTTGCCCCTTGTTGCACATCATATACTATAAATGTGCATGCATCTATATTAATCGATCAGGAAATCATGTGATGTTATGTACTCTCATTCTCTCTTTTTTTATGTGTGCCTATTTTATTTGATTTTATTTTGGTTTAAACAACTTTCTCTTGCATATAAACCTATATATGTTTCTGCCCTTCTTTTGTGCCCGGGAAATTAGTGGTTGCTTTATACCTGCAATACTCTCTAACCATCACAAGCTTTTTTTTTCACCTCATTTCCATTTCAGATTCTGTTTTAACCCATAAAGGAATGAACTAATCACTGCATTGGAAAGATTTCAATCTTATTGTTAATTTATACTTACTTTTTTTGTTATACCTGTTTGATATCTTGGACCCTTGAAGTATCAATTCAATTGTTCAATTTTTAATATTTCACCCTTCAACTGAATATCTTTCTTAAAATTGCTTATCTACTTCTTAGGGTATTCTCATTGAAGCATTGGGTGCGGATCCTGATAATCATGTTTTTACTATGGTGAATGAGATGGTTGATACAAATAGAATTGGCAATAATGGTAGTAGCTGTGAGGAGGTTCTTGTTGTTGACGAGGGGGAGACTTGTGTAGCCTCTGCTGAGGAACAGCTATGGAAAGAAATGGCAGTTTTTGAGGTTTGTTTAATCTTTTCTCTGAGTGTTCATAATTAAACATGAAATAAGTAAAATAGGGTTTGTATTCTCACAAGGAACTTACTGGAAGAAGGAATTATATTCAACTGTGCAAGATGCCTCACTGTGCATGGGCTATGATAGAGATGTTACTCTAAGTTTATACATAGAACCTCATTGAATAATGAGGTAGAATATAATGATCTGATATTATAGACTCCCATTTTAAAGATAGACTCTAATTGAATGAGGAGATAGACTATAATGATTTGGTTTTTTTTCTCTTTTTTTTGGTATTTTGATTGGTTGGATCTCATCGCAATTTTTGACTCCCCTTTTATTAATAAAAGTAGATAAGTGTCGTATTTGTATGTCTTTCTTATACACTATTGTCTATCACTCCCTCCAGTAAATAAAAACTATATTTGGTCGTCTTGCAGAAGTTCATTTTTGGGATGCTTACCAACTTTGGCAGTATGGCATTAGACCGGATCCACAATACACTCAAGGTGATATGCATTCCCCCAAGTCTAATGTGTTGCGGACAAGTATCATGAGCAGCATATTACTTTTGTTTCCCAACTGCCAGTTGGGAGTTAAGAATCTAAAGTACTTCAAGTTTTATATTTTTCTTAATGTAGGTGCTTGAAAGTTCATGAAACTTTTAGGTACATAGCATCTTACATGTGCTACTTGAGTTTGAAGTTTGAACATTCATGATGTTTGACCTTGAGTGTGGGTTTGTTTACCTACGAAGTATCCAGAAGTGATGGTTACAGGCTGTTCAGGTAACATGATAACCAAAATGCTTAAAGTTAGGTACACTAAATCCACAATGTCACAAAAACTGTTCACACTAATCTAGTGTACCTAAGTTCACACTAATCTAGTGTACCTAAAACTTCTCAAAGCCTGCAGCAGTTTGTGTCCTCGAACATGGAAGTGGGTATCTTATATTTTCACTCTGATTAATTTCTGGAAGGATACAGTTTGTGTCATGTTAGGAAGTTGTACAGCTAGGTCATCACACTTTGTAAGCTTGTTTAGTCAAATGATCAAGAATAGTATGATTTTACTCCATTATCACCCGAATAATCTGACAGGACATAGTATTTATATCATGTTGTGAAGTTGTACAGTGAGATCATCATTCTCTGTAAGCTTGTTTGGTCAAAAGAATGGTATGATTTTACTCCATTGTCACAAACATAATGGTATATGATATGATCAACCAAAACAAGTACATAATTTGACTCTGATAATCATTGTAATATGTTGATAACAAAGCCTTTTTTGCTTGTTTCAAAAATTATGCAATGAGAACAGTTATGACCATCTAATGCAGATGTTTTGCACTGAACCGTCCCATGATAAGCCCCTTCAACAGTTACAAAGCTTTCTTTCTGGTCTCCTAGCAGAAGAGAAGTTGGAATTGAGGGATGGAATGTACTTCCTTAAGAAGTAGCTTATAAAAACATGTTTATGGCATCCAAATGGTTATTTCGAAGTTCCGGCTTGAACATCCTTGAAGTTTCCGAGGTAAGACAGATAATTTTGTTTTCTTTCAGCAGTCAAAATAACGCATTTCCTTGCACAATATTCATAAGAAATACAAGTTTGGCCTAGCCCCCCAAACTTTTCTCTCAAATTATTCCTTAAATTATTTTTAGCAAAGAGTAGTATTCATTATTGAAGGATTGCAATTTTTTTTCCTTGTTATGTATTGTTCTTAGTAGTACTCATTGTAGGACTTATCTTGTATTCGCAGATTTCTTGTAGTTCACTATTCTGGAGGTTGTAAATTGTTTCATGTTTTTTTTGGAGTCATCCCCCGTGCCATCACAGATCTTGATGCCTGCAGAGAGAAGATGAATAAAATCCCGTTGATATAGTCCTTGGAGATGAGAATTTTAGGGAATTTTGTTCCTGAATGCTGTGGTCTGAGTCTACTTTCCACAGATGTTTTAGTGCTATGTTATTGTACCCCCTTCTTGCCACAAGGGTATGTAATTGGCTTGATTGTAACACTGCCGTGCTTAAAGGAGTGATTGACATCATATACACTCAAATGCATCATATTTTTGGATCGTTTGGGCAATTTCAGTTAACCTTTTGACTTGGAATATCAAACGGGCTCTGGAATGAACTATACATAGACGAAACCTGGTTCAAAGATTTAATTGATCGAAATCGGTGAAAAGGTTGCTCTCATGTCACGTAGACATGAAACTGTATCCTATGATTCATGATTGAATCGATTGATTAATAATTATCGTATGGTTGTTTATCATTGAAATATATTTTTGTAATTTACCCAAACATTTGTACATGGTATTAATGGTTGCTAATAAAATTTTCAAATAATTGAGTTTCATGTTCTGAAATAAAAATAACGTCCGTCCTAGATAATAAAGACGGGTGGTTATTGTGCTGGTGGTGTATCGTGTGTCATCTATGCTGCTAATGTTATGTATAATTGGTTTTGTTTGGTGCTGCTTTATCCTTGTGGGTATGAAAACTGTAGTAGAATATATAGGTCGAGTGATTGTGTTTCTTGTCTTTATTTCCTAACTAGACGAACATATTGGTAAAAGAATATTTTCAACATTTATTGACATTAAGGGAAAAAAGGGGTGATGGATGTCAAGAACATACCATCATGTTTCTTTTTTTTTTTTCTAGAAAAATATTATATTGATGTTCTCCATCTACGTCTTTATATAACTACTTTTATAACTACTTATCTCAGATTTTCTGGATCATACCTAATATTTATCCTTATTTCATAAGCTAATGATATTTCTTAGTGCTAAAATTAGTAGCCCTAGTGATTTTTGGTAGTTATCGGAAGTTAGAATTAGATTTCTATTTTGTGTAGTAGAAATAACTGTCTCAAATCATTAGTATTATTAATAACCTTCCTAGGAAACATCATGGGTATATTTTATGCGTGGATTGAGAACATGGTTGATGAACGTTGGTTGTTCGGGCGCGGGATCGTCCGCCCCCGGGGTGACCGCGGTCCTTGTGATTCGGTCCGGGTTTGAATGGTTCGGTGGGACCGAGGCGCCCTTGCCGCGCAAAGAGATAGTGCGATAATATAAGATAATGATAATGGTAATGTCACAAGCACCCAAATGAAATTTTTACGTGGTTCCTTAGGGTTCAACTCGAATCCCTAAGTCAGTCCACGGTGAGGTCGATGCTCACAATCCACTATTTTCTTTGAATATTACAAATTACAAGCCTTAGTGGGATTTTTTTTGCCACTTCAATTCCTCGACTCCATATACCCAACTCAGACACCTTGATGGGGAAAATCTATTACAAAGCTTCACGCCACTTGTAGTAAGAGAATATATCTTGAGCTGAAATTTAAGTTGATCCGAATTAAATTGAGACCGGTCCTGACAACAGCAGCAAGTCGACTTTTCACAGACAGCAGCTCCTTCCCTTTGTGATTTTTTTCGGCTGCTACAGTGACGAAATTTGGCGAAACTCAGTTTGGGTTTCGAGACCACTTCTCCGGCTCCACGTTGGTCACCGTCTTGGAGCCGGGGACGACCGGCGTTAGTCGGAAACTCTCCGCGAATCCTAATCTCCACCGCTGTTTTCTGCTCCTATTCCTGATCAAATGGGTCACTTTCCGAATTTTTTCCGGCAACTACAGTGATGAAACTTGGCGAAACTCAGTTTGGGTTTCGAGGCCACTTCTCTGGCTCCTTTGAGTTTTGTCCTTTGCCGCTCTGCTCCTTCCAAGTCCGATCAGCAACTCCTTCCCTTTTCGAATTTTTCTCCGACGGC
>JAVDBV010070352.1:0-13243 GCA_032619315.1 Piper longum
GGAGGGAGAGGGTGGCATTCTCGTAATTAAAAATTGACTCGAGTCCGACTCGAATATAAAATAATAATTAATTCAAAATAATTTTAAAAAAATCCAAAAAAATATTAAAAAATATAATAAACTATAATACACATAATAATATCAAAATAACATCAATATATGATTTTTATATATTTATATTATAAATTGTCAATATATATTTTTTTAAAACCGATTCGGACCGATTCCGATTCCGATTCCGATTCCGATTCCGATTCAGACCGATTCGTGACCGATTCAAAAAAACCGATTTTTGGCCGATTTAGACCGATTCCGATTCCGATTCCGATTCATTGGAAAACCGATTCCGATTCCGATTCCGATTCATGCAACCATGGAAACTTGCTACCCATAGTTTTTTAACGCTTTGAACCTAGTGGTGGGGTTATTTTGAAGATTTGAAGATAAGAAATGGCCAAACCAGGGAATTGAAGTCAAAGTTACAAGGCAAATTTATTTAAAGGTTGTTAAATTCACTGAAGTGTAATTAAAGAAGCAATAGTGGATTGTGAGTACCAATTTCATCATGGACTAACTTAGGGATTTGATTTAAATCCCAAGGAATTACGTAAAAATCTTTGGTTTTTATTCCTCGTTCACAATAGTTTATTTATTTTCTATCTCACATGGCTTCTTTGTGTGGCAAAGGAACCTTTAGTCCCACCGAACCAACTCTTTTGTCAATGAAACGAAGACTGATTCGCAGGGGCGACAATGCCACACCCGTACATATATGTAAAATAGGTACCTAGAAGAAGTCCAAACGGATATTAAATGTTGCATCGACCTAGACTTAGTTGTAAAGCCCTGGACTAACAAGAGAAAAAAATCTTTATACCTCATATATACACTAACAGCTCATATTTTCTTGTAGCGTAAGTGAAGTTATCATGTGCATATCGGACATTCTCAGCCTATATAATATGTTCATACGACCATCTAAGCCCAATACTTATAGTTTGGAAGTTGAACTAACTTGAATCGACTTGAACCTACTTGAGGCTGACCTGAACTTAACAAGCAACAAGCACTTAAAAACTCTAACCCAAAGTTAGGGTCTTACATTGTGTTTGAGACTTTCTTGCATTGCATTACTATTATTATTTAATTAAGAGAGCCTTGGAGTGTAGTTCTACATAAATTATAAATTATAAAAATATTGATAAATTTTAATATATTTATAATTATTCAACTCAAAATATATCTGATATTCAATAATAATATTATTATTATCATTAATATATTATTATTTTTTATTATTAGGAAATTTTTGAAGCATAAATCTGCCTTAATTGAGAATTTTTAAAAAATTGATAATTTATTAATTATACTATTCAAATGAAATTTATTATTCAATATACACTCTTAATTTAGATTTTTACAAATTATATTTATTTAATCATTTATTTATGTGTTCAAGTTATCATCTATAGGCATACTTAACTATATAATATGCTCATACTTTGTCCCATACTTATACTTTGAAAGCTGAACTAATTTGAATCGACTTGAAACTGACCCGAATCAGGTAAACAATAAGCAGTTAAAAACTTTAACCCAAAATTAAGATTTTACATTGAGTTTGAATCTTTCTTACATTGCGATCAATTTTAACTTCGCAACAATTTTTTGGGCCCAGTAATATTTACCTAATTTAATATTATTATTATTTAATTAGTAAGTGTATAATTTTACCCGAATTAAAAATCTCTAAAATATCGGCCCTTAAATAGTTTCATGTGGCTATTAATAATTACATAATTTAAAATTATTATTATTATTATTATTATTATTTAATTAAGAGAGCATTGGAGTATAGTTTTCCCTAAATTATAAATCATAAGCATATTGATAAAATTTTATATATTTCACATTTAATATTATTATCATTATTATTTTTTATTATTAGGAAAATTTTGAAGCATAAATCTACTAACATGAGAATTTTAAAAAAATTGATAATTTAATAATTATACTATTCAAATAAAATTTATTATTCAATATAGATTCTTAATTTAGATTTTTACAAATTATATTATTTAATTATTTATTTATTACTACAGAAAAACTCAAAATATAGTTTTACATGAATTATAAAGTCACGTAAATGAATTTCATAAAATTATCAAAAATTTTACTTATTAAAATTAAAATAAAATTTACTATTAATTTACAATTATATTTTTTTAAATTAAATAAATACTCATTTTTTATTTTAAATAACATAATAAAATATTTTAAATTAATTTTGTACATTTTAATATATATATATATATATATATTAATATAAAATGAAAATGTCGTATTTTTAGTACCCGGTAAAATAGGAAGTGTTCCCTCCCTTCTCTCTGCTACACACTCTGTTGGGGTTTTGGGGGATTTTAGCCCGCCTTCTTCGCTGTCGCCGTCGCCGTCCTTTCCTGAGGTTCCTCGCTCGGCTTCGTCGTCGGCGGCGGCGGCGGCACCTGGTTGGTGCTGCGCCGGTTGTAGAAGGCTGGGGAGAGCGGCGGGGGCGATGGCGGTGGCGGTGGCGGGTTTCTCGGCACAGGGTGCCCCGTTCAAGCCCTCCCGCCACCCTCTCTTCTTACTCTCTTCCTCCCCCTTCCGACTCTCCACCTCTGCTTCGTCCTCCATGGGGGCTTCCATAGGGTATATATGTGCATACTTGTTTTTTTTTTTTTCATATTTGTGCGAATGTGCTTAGATTGATACTTTGACGTTTGGCGTGTTTGTTGGAGTCGATGAGTTATCTAGTCCTGAGTAGGCGCAAATGTTTGTTTGAAGTTCTGAATTTGATGAGAGCATGTGTATATTGAGCATTTTTGTTAATTAATTAATTTTTTTTGTAGAAATTCTGATTATTAATTTATTTGTTCTGTGCCTTTTTCTTCTTACGACGGTAATGTTTAATGCTGGTGCTTGAAATGATGTTTGGAATGTTGTAAGAAGTGGATGAGTCTCAGTAGTTTTGTTGTTGAAAATATGTTCAAGAACTATCTTTTTTCCTTTTTCCTTTTAATTTTCTGTCCATCATGCACTGTTGTCCTGTGTCTTTTGCCTCTGGCAATTTTAGCACCTACTGCTGGTTCTTAAAATGCTGTTTGGCGTTTTTGAAGGAGTCGAGATGAGTATCAACCTCAGCATTTTTTTTATAGTTGATATATGTTTAATAACTATTCTTCTTTTTCATGCACATTTATGGTTGGCTAACTTTTTACCATTCGTAGGGCAAGGTTCTGCACTAGTTTATTTGCAGTTAAGACATATTTGATAATTGTTCTATGTCCAAATATCAGGACTCTGTAAACTGAGTCCTATTCCTTAATTGAGCTGAGATATTATGAACAGAAACTTCTATACATGTAGGCCATTTCTACTGTTGCTGCTGATCAGCTCCCATTTTTGTTCTCTTTGGTCGTTTCATTTATTTCTTACTCGTTCACATTGTTTTATTCTTTCAGGCAAAAAAATAGCTCTTTACAGGGTCACAATTCCTCCTCCACAAAGAGTGGTGTTATTCTCACTTGCCCATTTTTTGTAAAAGTTAGCTCACACGAGAAAAGAAAGGCTTTGCATTTCCTGCGAATGACTTTAGGTTCTGCAATTCTAAATGCTAATAGGAACTATGGAGTGTTCTTTCTTGGATGCTCTCTTGGTATAGATCAGCCAAAAGAATGGGGTGGTTCTTCTCCTTCTGGCATCAATTGTTGGAATGCTGCAACCAAAGAAGTGATAGCCTTTAAGCAGAGTATTCAGGCAGCCACACTTCACCAGCAGAGTGTTGAAAACTCTACAGTTGAATCAACAAGGAAAAATGATAAACTATGCAATGATATTCAAGACAAATGGGAATATGAGGCTTTCAATTTGTCAAATTCACGGAGCCAACATTATCATGAGTCACATGGTAATCTTTTGTCTTCACAAATGTTGCCAAGGATCAATTATCAATGTATGCTTCAATTTGGAGTGGGTAATGTTGGAACTGATGGCCTTGTGAATGGAGGCCTTCTTGAAGAAACCAAATTTTCCTTTCCCGAAGTGGCTGACGAGGCCGATGACTATCCTGGACAACTGGTGATGGGCAATAAAGAAATACCTCCTAAGAAGGTTAATGATGAAAATGAAGATCGAGTTAGAAAAAGTGTACATAAAGTTCTTACTTCCACAGGATTGAAATCCACAACTCTTGATTTGAAAGAGAGACTTCTCCAAGTGTATGATAAGGTCCTTGTTGTGGACAATATTTCATTGGCGAAAGAGGTTGTGAACAAGCTGACAACACAATATAAAGATCTTGTCCACGCATGTGACACAGAGGCATGTTCTAACATATTTTAAGTAATCACATGCTTGATTTGTATGCCATTTTTTTTTCGTTCTTGCTATTTTATTATCTTCTACTGATCTAATACTTTCACAGGTGGCTAAAATTGATGTCAAAGATGAAACCCCTGTAGACCATGGAGAGATTATCTGTTTCAGCGTTTATTCAGGACCACAGGCAGATTATTTTGGGAAGTCATGTATTTGGGTGGATGTGCTTGATGGTGGTAGAGATGTCCTTATGGAGTTTGCATCATTCTTCGGAAGCGCATCCATCAAGAAGGTGACGATTTTATTTTTTAAGGCTTAAGTTGATAAAACGCTTTATTTATCTTAAATATAAATTTTCTTATACATCACAGGTTTGGCACAATTATAGTTTTGATTATCACGTTATTGAAAATTATGGAATTAAGGTTTCTGGTTTTTATGCGGACACTATGCATCTTGCTCGGCTTTGGGATTCTTCAAGACGGATTCTAGGTGGGTACTCTCTTGAAGCTTTGACTGGGGACCCAAAGGTGATGGATGGAGGTTGTACGCGGAATAGTGGAGACCTTCTTTCTGGAAAAATTTCAATGAAATCTATATTTGGTCAGAAAAAAATCAAAAAGGATGGATCAGAGGGAAAGCTTACTTGTGTTGCACCTGTGGAGGAACTTCAGAGAGAAGATCGGATTCCTTGGATATGTTACTCAGCATTAGACTCTATAAGCACACTGAGTCTGTTTGAAAGCTTGAAAGCAAAGTTGTCGTCCATGAAATGGGTTGTCAATGGACAAACGAAAGGAGTAATGTACCAGTTTTATGAAGAGTATTTGCGTCCATTTGGAAAACTGTTGGTTGAAATGGAATCTGTCGGCATGCTGGTCGACCGTGCTTACCTTGCAGATGTGGAGAAACTAGCTATTTCAGAACAAAATGTTGCTGCTAATAGATTTAGAAAATGGGCTTCTAAGTACTGTCCTGATGCTGCACACATGAATGTGGGGAGTGATGCTCAATTGCGCCAACTGTTCTTTGGTGGAATTGCAAACTGGTATGTGAAATTATTATTGTGCCAATCATGAATTTTAATTTCTGCATAGTGTGAGGTTCTTTCAGATTCTGCTGTCTTTGTGTCTGTTGTTTGTATTTTTTTATTCTTCTATTATATTCTTATTCCAACCTGCCCATTGCATGGTTCTTGCATCTGTCTGCAGTAAAAATCCGGATGAGTGTCTTCCTCTGGAAAGAGGATTTAAAGTACCAAATGTTGATAAAGTGGTTGAGGAGGGCAAGAAGGTTCCTTTGAAATATCGCACTATCAAGCTTCGTACTCTTTGGGATGTGATGCCAACTGACATGTTTACAGCTTCTGGTTGGCCTTCTGTTTCTGGGGATGCACTCAAGATTATGGCTGGAAAAGTTTCTGCTGAGGAATTCGGGATGGTGGAGGACTTGTCAAACAACCTCGATGATGTTTCTCCAGAATTATCTGTTGATGATATTGAGAAAAGTGATGATCCTGGTTCAGAATGTGGTACAATTGACAAATCTTCCTATGGTACAGCATATGAAGCTTTTGGGGGAGGTAAGGAGGGGAAAGAAGCCTGCCATGCCATAGCTGCTTTGTGTGAAGTGTGTTCAATTGATTCATTGATATCCAATTTCATCCTTCCTTTGCAGGTAATTATCTTCTTACCTCCAGTTTTTTGTGATATATGTGTTTCAATGTATTCCTTTTTTTCCGATCCAAAACAGAACCTAAAATGGTATTTTGAATCTGGTACCATGAATGTCTTTTGGTGCTACAGGGAAGTCATATATCTGGTAACGACGGGCGCATTCATTGTTCACTGAATATTAATACTGAAACTGGACGATTATCTGCAAGAAGGCCCAATTTGCAGGTAGGTTTGTTATCTTACTATCTATATTCTAGAAAGTTCTTGTTGCATATTGCATTTCTTGATTTAGAGTGAAGTATTTTCTGAGGTTTTTTTGTTTCTTCGAGAGATTTAAGTGGCTGAGGCTATTGTCTCGTTCTTCATCTTTATTCTTGGTTTTTATGGAATGGTGTTTTTTTTTTATATCAGTGTGTATTGTTTCAAGCTGAAACAGTTTTTCTTTGCCTTCTATCAGAATCAACCAGCTCTTGAAAAAGACAGATATAGGATACGCCAGGCATTTATCGCTGCACCGGGGAAGTCTCTCATTGTTGCTGATTACGGGCAGGTGTGTTTATACTTCCTCTGTTTCTTGGTATTCGCTTGAATTAGGCTTTCTGATACTTGAGTTCATGTAACAGCTGGAGTTGAGGATACTTGCTCATCTTGCTGGCTGTAAGAGCATGTTGGACGCCTTTAAAACAGGTGGGGATTTTCATTCTCAAACAGCAATGAATATGTATCCCTACATCTTAGACGCTGTGAAGGATAAGAGAGTTCTCCTGGAGTGGGACCCACAACTTGATGAAGAGAAACCTCCAGTTCCCCTGTTGAAAGTAATTAAGTTACTTTATCTGACTTTTTATGTGGTATATAGTTTGCATTTGCTGTACTTGGTATTTTATTCAAATAAAGAGAAACACCTCAAATAATACTCAAAGAGGTTAAAACAACACCGATAATGAACAATATCAGCCACACCTGCTAAGGAAACCTACATAAGATCCCTTGGTACTGTTGCTGGAAAAAAGGCCTACCAATACAGATCTTATGGGTTCTAAGAAACTATTTTAGTACTACATAAGATCCCTTGGTACTGTTGCTGGAAAAAAGGCTTACCAATTCAGATCTTATGTGTTCAAAGAAACAATTTTAGGATTTGCATAACATGGAGAATAGCGATACCACCAGAAAGCTAACTGACTGAAATGCTGGCTCCAACTCGAGGAAACCTGTTGTCCAATCTTGCTGTTAAGTAGAAAGTTTGCAAATCTTTGCGAAATCTGTAGATTACAAAATTGAAATCTTGATCAAATAGTTAGGGAACAATCGAAAGAACACACATTCTATGATTGTCAGATACACGTTCTACGAGTCTATCTCTGATGGAAATATAAAAGGTGAAATATGTTGTTAACTTTCTTTGTCAAATGGATAGAAAAAAATTATAGCAATCTTGGTCTTTTTAGAATGATGTTTAGTTGCTTTAACCTTGTATTTGTTTGTATATGCAAAATTTTGGTTGATGTATATCTTTTCCACATCTGGTTAACTCCCCCTTTTCTAATGTCGCTCCTTATTAAGACTAAAGCATTTAGTAGCAATGATATGATTTTATAGAAACATTCAATCTGGTTACTTGTGGAAACTATGCTCAATACGGCATGTCTCTATCTCACATGAATCATCATTACACATCTTCATAAGGAAACTGGCTTGTTATAATATAAATGTTATCACCATCTTCATAAGGAAATTCTCATAATCAGCTATTCTTACCAGGATGTTTTTGCCTCTGAAAGGCGAAAAGCAAAAATGCTCAATTTCTCTATTGCTTATGGGAAAACTCCTGTTGGCCTCTCCCGAGATTGGAAGGTATGAAAGAACTAAGCCACATCACATGCATTTCATATTTATTTGAGTTGCAAATTAAAGTTTTAAGCATGCTCATGCTCTACAATACATGCTTTTCCCACATATTTACAGTTGTGAGTAAAGAGAGCTGACATGGACTAAGAAATAATTTTTATAATCAGAACTGAATGGCCATCGGATTTGTCATAGTTGTAGCTAGTCCCTTTTAATTAACAAAAAAGGTGTATTGAATACTAATCCTTTCATCAGGTTTCTGTTCAAGAAGCAAGGAGAACTGTAGATCTTTGGTACAAAGACAGGCAGGAAGTATTGAAGTGGCAAGAAGAACGCAAAAAACAGGCTATGACAGAGCATTGTGTATACACTCTTCTCGGTAGATCTCGTCGTTTTCCTTCAACTGCTAATGCTAGTAAAGCCCAGAAGGGGCACATTGAGCGAGCTGCTATAAACACCCCTGTGCAGGTTCTTATCCTATCCTGCTCAAAGATATGTTTCTGTTGTAGTAACACTCGGTACTAGAGTTGAGGGTACAATACTAATTTAAAATAAGAAGTTGCTGATGTTTTTTCTTGAATATCTGAAAGGGAAGCGCCGCAGATGTTGCAATGTGTGCAATGCTTGAGATATCAAGAAATACTCGTTTGAAAGATCTTGGATGGAAATTGTTGCTGCAGGTTTGTTTACTCTTTCGCGTCTTAATAAATAGTTTTATCGTCATAATGCTCTTCAAGGAAAAAACCTGCAATTCCTTTTTTTTGGGTCAGAAACAAGGACTAGGAAGTTAACGTACTCAGACTGTTGCCTCCAATTTAACCTCTTAGTTTTTCATTTATTGGCTGCTTAAGCCACATTCGAACCGCAGAACTGCCAGCGGTTCCCTTCCCTTTGTTGCTTGAAGAAAATATGTTTGCCAAATATACAAAATTACAATTCTAGTTTTTTTCAGGTACATGATGAAGTCATACTGGAGGGCCCTGCGGAGTCAGCAGAAGTTGCAAAAGCCATTGTTGTTGAATGCATGTCAAAACCATTTTATGGACAAAATTTTCTGAAGGTTGGCTTAGCTGTAGATGCCAAGTGTGCTCAAAACTGGTATGCCGCCAAGTGACATATCCTTCTACATATATGAGGATAACCAGATTTTTGTCGAGACCGCACGCCTTGCCTTGGTCGGAAATTTGAGCTTCCTCGGCCACTTTGCCATTGTTGCAGCAAAAACGGGCAATCAAAAACTGAGCCTTATTTTGGTCTCGACAATTGATGTCTCTGAAAACTTGCAGGTGTTTGGTGCAGTCAAAGAGTGCCTCGGAGGACAGGGAATTTCGGTCCTTTTGTATATATTCGGTATATATTTTGTTCTGTACGTTGGAATGTCATTTGGGACACCCTAAAAGTTGAATTGAGTCGAATTCAAGTTTAAGTTAAACATAGGAAAAGTTCAAATATTATTCATATATATTTTAATATTATTTAGCTTGAGATAAAATTAATTATAAAAATTTGAATATTTTTATTTTTATTTAATTAAGTGTCAAATATTTTGTTTGAGAGCAAAATTTTTATATTATTATGTAAAATATAATTTATCTTTTTTCTTATATGCTATATAAAGTATTATTCGGTAAATTATTATGTATGATGTAAATTTTCGAACTTTGAATTGAAGAGAGGTGCGTTCATCCTCGATTCAAATCAAAATTTTATTTTAATAAAATCGTGCAAACCACCAAATGTAATAATAATAATAATAATAATAACTATAATCGGGTCGACGATGTACCCGATTAGCTCGACCTTGTGCCGTCTACTTCGCTGTCGTCTTCCTACGGCAGCTTCCTCGCACTCTCCTGTCGCCGAGGTCGGAGAAAAAAGCTCCGATCTTTCGCCGGATCCGTCGCCATAGAGGTAGGGCTTAGGCTTCTGTTGGTCGGGGGAGATTGGGAATGGCGCAGGCGGTGGAGGAGTGGTACAAGCAGATGCCCATCATCACTCGGTCCTATCTCACCGCCGCCGCTCTTGTCTCCGTCGGTTGCTCGCTCGAGGTCTATTGATGCTCGATCCATTCCCTTTTATTTCTCTTTCTTGATTGTTTTCTTCCTGGGGCTGTTGTGTGCTCTGGGTGGTGTTGATTTTGTGGGAAATTTGTGTAGTTTGATGTTGCGTGAGATTTATGTTTGTGGAAGGAAGAATTTTTGTGATTTATGTATATGAAAGGAAGAATTTTGTGTTGTTTTGTGGTCTGTGGTTTTGTGTTATTGTAATTTTGCATCATTTTCTCGGTCAATCTATCGAGTGATAGAGGAAAAATTATTTATTTTGAATATGGTGTATGTAAAAGAAGACGAAGAAGAAGAAAAAGAGGGGTTTGATATGGTATATGATTGGATGGGGTGGCAGAAAAGATGTGAAGAGTTTATTTTCATATTTTTTTTGCTATGTTGTGTGGTATGATGCAGGAGGAACTGACATAGTTTTTCCGATGTTGTTTTGTGGCAGATTATATCTTATCATCACTTGTACCTGAATCCAAAACGGATATTTGAGCACTATGAGTTCTGGCGTCTAATTACAAACTTTCTTTACTTCAGTAAAATAGGTGATTCTTACGATCTTTTGATTTACATATTTTTTATTGCTTTTATGAATGTAAATGGTTTTTTTGTGCCTTTGGGGATTTCTACATGTTGAGTGCTCAATCAACCTGACGTTTATTAGTATTTCTAGATATGGGAGCAGATTGTTCCCGCAAGGTCCATATTTTACTTTTAATCATCAGAGTATGACGTATGTCAAGAGATATAAGGAGTTTAGATCTCAATCGAATGGCTGGCTACCTCCACTTAGTCTTAATCTGTCTTCCACGTTGAATTATCTAGGAAAGGTGCCGGTCTTGCCTCATGGAAAAAAATGATTGTAGGAAGGCAGTAGATCTATGTTCTTCTCTTGATTTTGTATGAAAGATAACTGTGTACATTTCTGATTGGGTTTTCCAGACTTGGATTTCCTTTTCCACATGTTTTTCCTTGCACGGTACTGCAAACTACTCGAGGAGAACTCATTTAGAGGCCGAACTGCGGATTTCTTCTACATGCTGTTATTTGGTGCCACTGTTTTGACTGTGATCGTTTTTGTTGGGGGGATAGTGCCTTATCTGTCAGTATCTTTTGCGAGCATAATTTTCCTCAGCAATTCCTTGACATTTATGATGGTCAGTAGGGGTTTCAATTTTTCATTCTTTGTTGAAAGTTTAGTTCCTCAGGTCAGTAGCATTGGAGACTGTAACTTGTCTCTCTATCTTGCAGGTTTATGTTTGGAGCAAGCAAAATCCTTATATTCACATGAGTTTTCTTGGCCTTTTTACTTTTACTGCTGCCCACCTACCATGGGTAAGTGAAGATTTCATTGAAGTACACTGGACTTTCATGATTGCTTTTTTCTTTTCATTGTTCATGGTCGCTGAGTATGTTAAGTATGAGAACCGCCCTTGATTAGGGATCAAAATTAACAGAATTGAAGTGGGTACTCTAACTTACTAGTGTATGAAGTGGTTGATAATTTACTCTTGAATTGTATTCATGAATATTGTCAAGATGTATGTATCATGTCATGTAATGTAGCAATTAAAACGTGAAGTGTTGTAACATTCATTTTGTCTTTTGTAATAGGTTCTTCTCGGGTTTTCCCTTCTTGTTGGTGGCAGTGTTTGGGTTGATTTGCTGGTATGTTTTTTTTTTTAGAACCTTTTCTTTTCTGTGTTCTACCTACTTAAGACGTAATTGCCTTATTTATATGATTAACCGCTTCCATGCAAGTTATTGGTGTATGTGAATATTGTTCCTTTGCATTGATGCTGTCTTAAACAGCCCTATCACATGCATGTTGTTGAAACTGTCGCATTGTAATTTCTGAAAATGTATCCGAAATTTTCTTAAGTTCATGCTGTGTTGGGCTTTGCTTTGTTTAGGGAATGATAGCCGGCCACGCCTATTTCTTTTTAGAAGAAGTGTACCCTCGTATGACTGGTCGTCGACCCCTGAAGACTCCAAGTTTCATCAAATCTTTATTTGCAGACGATGCCGTTTTGGTGACCCAGCCTACTGATGCTAGATTTGCACCTCCAATGCAGGATCTTCACCAGGACTAGAAGAAAATAGATTCAAGCCATAGAAAAGTAATCAGTTAAAACGTCACGGTTCTAACTTCCACCATTACCTACTTCTGGGTAAAAGCATGCTCGTCTTTCAGTTCAAGATACAGTCTCCACAAATGTGTTTGAACGTCGAATACTTTGTTTTACTATTTGTTGTACATATTTTCCGGGATGAAATCAAGTGTACATCAATGTTCAACAACATTTCTCAATCTCATCGAGTTATCGACTATAAACGCAGATGGTCTCAGTCGGCACCGAATACTGAAAACCTCCAATTTTTTTAGACGGGTCGATGTCCTGGTGAGAAATGAGAATATTGAGTTTGGCAACACCACATCAAGATTGCCCTGCAATGGGAATGGTGGTGTTGAAATACGTTGAAAAGCTCAAGCAATCCATCATTAACATGTAGTTCGTAATCTGAGCATTGCATACGAATAAAATTATCAAAGCAGTTTTGAGTTCTTGAAGTTGGGAAATGAGTCCTTTAACCCCAAAGGGCTTGTGTATTGAGAAAAGTGCTTCAAGCAAATTTCAATCAACGAAATTGAGAGGAATTCTGGATTCAGTAATACGTGCAACACTACGTGAGAACGAGACCTCTAAAAAGCCAGTAAATCTTGTCACTCCACAAGCATAACATTTCACAACTTGATTCCAACTGCAAGAAAAATATGGGTAATTATCTCTTTCTGGGAACGTCCATTATGCAGAAGATTCAACCCTCCGCCGTCCATCAGCGACTATCGTCTTTCACCTCAGTCACGCTGAGAGATTTGAGTACTTGAACTGGCTGGCAAAGGCCATTGACTAACGTATTGGATGGTACTGAGCTTATACTCTCTTTGGTGGCAGTTTCCGCGGAATGTAGAATTGTAACACCCCAAATCCGGTTCACGCCTGTGAACCAAACCGGCATGTAACATGCCGATTAGGTCAGCTAATTCAAACCCAATTTGTACGGATTCAATCTCGGCATTTTAAGATGAAGATACAACTTGTTATAAATGCATGAATACATAAAACGATAGCAGGATATTACATGGACAACTTAACAATCAATTTATACAAAGGCAATAATTTCAGTAAAATTAATAAAAATTTTAAATTAAAACAGACAGAGTCCCCCCTAAAAATGTAATTAGGGACCACTTTGTCACAACCATATATATATATATATATATATGGTTGTGACAAAGTG
>JAVDBV010070353.1:0-12672 GCA_032619315.1 Piper longum
ATGGACATGGAGCTGGAGCCGAGGGTGAAGCCGCTGCTGTACAAGGTGAAGGCCGCGTCGCGAGAGTCGGCGTCTCAGAAGGCCGTCAATATACTCGACCAAGACCTTCGGACAAATTGGTCGACCGGCACCAACACCAAGGAGTGGATACTGCTCGAGCTCGAGGTTGTTGATTTTCTATTGTGATAAGCTGTAAATTTATGTGAAGTATTGAATTTTAGCACAAGAATTCCGTTTTGTTGATGATGATTGAAGTAAACACTAAAGAGTGGATCCTGCGCAAGCTCCAGTTTGTTTGAAGTTTATCGATTTTCTATTCTATTAAACTATAGGACTTTGACAGGTGTTGATTTTTAGTGCTGACATTTCGTTTAGTTGATGATTATTCAAATATATCTCCTTTTTGTTTTATGAAGCTATAGATTATGTAAAGTATGGATTTTAGCTCTATTATTTCATTTAGTTGACAATAATTGATGATTGAAGTACACACTAAGGAGTGGATGTTACTCGAGCTCGAGGTTCTTTGAAATTTATCTCTTTTCTATTGTATTAGGATATAGATTTGTGATAAGTTTTGACTTAAGCACTAGCATTTCATTTAGTTGGTCATGATTGAAGTAAGTAGGGAGCTCGCAATGTGTGTGTTGTATCCTATTCGGGCCTGAGGTTCTTAGAAATTCTCTCCTTTGTGTCGTATTAGGCTCTTGCTTTGTGTGGAATTTTTGTTTTTGAAACTAGGTAGGATCTAGTTAACGATGGTTGTAGATAACCGGGAAAAAACATACTATGGGGGTTGGATCCTATTTAAGCTCAAGATTCCCGAAAACTTATCTTTTCTTCGTTTGATTAACCTTTAGCTTTCTGTAAAGTGTTTATTTTAAATACTATTAATTAGTTTAGTTGATGATGACTGAAGTTAATAGGAAACTTTCATTTTACATGTGAAATCCTAGGTGAGCTTTATCAGCAATTTATTTCCTATTATCTTCAATCATCATGTAGCTGAGTTAATTTTGATGTTTTCGTCAATAAACTAGCTTCTTCTTCTTCTTCTTTTCTTCCACCTTATATCAAAAAGAGGTGGGGACATGGATCCTTATATTGGGTCACTGTGATTGTATAGATGAAGTGTTTATTCAATTCAGACCTTTTGGTGCTTCATCTTGATTGTTGGATTTCTTACACAAACTGATGATCATACTCCATATCTGCAGCAACCGTGCCTACTGTCACACATACGCATATACAATAAATCGGTTCTTGAGTGGGAAATATCAGTTAGCTTGCGATACAAGGTATTTTTACCGAGTTATTTCAGAGTGACGGCTATCTATTGCTGCAAGCATTGCTCTGTTTTTTATCTGCATCTTCAGTTTCTATCATGGTTTTTACTTACTGTTTTAATGTTGATCAACAGGGAGTTGTCTGTATTACTAATTTGTTTTCATGTTGTAGCCCGAGGCTTTTGCAAAAGTTCGTTCAAGGTGTGAGGCTCCTCGTCGAGACATGGTATATCCAATGAATTATGCTCCATGTCGTTATGTGAGGATTTCATGCCTCAGAGGGAATCCAATTGGTATCTTCTTTGTTCAGGTGAACTCCTAATTTCTGTATCTTTAAATTTCTCTCAGATATTAGTTCATATTTGGATCAGCATCAACTGTTAGTTTGTAACCAAGTGCTATGTCTTTTCTTTCTATTTTCTTCCTTCTTCTTTTTCTTCCACCTGATACTGAAAGCGTGTCGGGGATGTAGATCCCAAACTAGGATCAATATGATTACAAATGGCAAAGTTTTCTTTTCATTCTCTATAGTTTAATAATTCTTAGGAGTTTTGAAAGTGTTCAACCTTTCTAATGCTTTAATAAATTTCTCATGTATTATTTCCCCAGCTTATTGGAATCTCTGTAGGTGGATTAGAAGCAGAATTTCAACCTGTTGTAAGTTACTTGCTGCCACACATTGTTTCCCACAAACAAGAAGCAGAGGACATATATCTTCAAGTAAGCACAATGCCATGTTACCTTATGAACTCTAGTTCTCAGTTTTTCAATTGCCATTTCTAATGGTTGCCACTTTGTAGCTGCTTCAAGATGTGACAAATCGATTATTGCCATTTCTTCCACAACTTGAGGTATGTGCTACGAGCTGTTTTAATTTTTATTTTCCGTTGATTAGGTGGACATCCACTTGTAAACATATTGTAACCTTTTTTTTGTATTGACTTTTCTGAAGCCAGTAATTTTTTCTTCTCATTGTCAATGGCAGGGAGATCTAGTTAACTTTTCAGAATCACCTGAATATTATGCTAAATTTTTTGGAATGCTTGTGGGCCCATTCTATCCAATCCTTTATCTTTTACATGAAAAGTAAGTCTTATCGTACATCTCCACACTCTACTTCCCATTGTACATGAGTTTAAATACGGTATGAATGACAGTTTAGGAAAAGCTTATGGTTGTAAGTGCCTGTTTATTTCTTGAATTGTCCCTCTTTCTGTTTGCCCAGTTCACCTTCTTGACATTAAGTGCAATCACGTTGTTAATGATATGCAGGGAGGCTGCAAAAGGTTTGGAGGCTGCCTCGGAATCAGATGTATTAAAGCATAACCAGCCTGCAGCATTATTGATTTCCTCCAATTTTGAGGTTCCCCTTTTTACAAGTTCTAAATCTCTTGTTCAAGGACTTTTTTCTCCTATTTCTTACTCTGGTATAAACTCTATTAGATAGAACTTTACTTTACTACTCTTAAGAAAATAACAAGAAAATTTGTCATATTTTTTGATGAAAGGTGCAGATGAAACCATAAGTAAAAATCACTTTGGCGTATATAGGTATAGTGTTTATGCTTATCCATCATGTTCTTTATTTATATATATGTGTGAAAGTGGAAAGACATCAAACATTAAAAGAGTGCTACTTTGTTTTTGCATGGTTTGTATCGTCAACTTAAATGTAAAGAACTAAGTTTGTGGCATGGAATACCTATTGCCCATGACGAACTGAGGATGATTAGTAGCGATGAATTAGAAGAAGTGCTAGTTTTTAACTTCATCATTAAAATGAAAATCAAGGCAAATTACTTAAAATATAAAATTTACCTAAATATTTGAATCCCTTGTACATTATTTTTTTATATGCCTTTTTCTCCATCACCAATTATTATTATTTTTCGTTCGTTTTTCTCTTTTTCTCTCTTTCTTTCTTTTTAAAGATTTTTCTTGTGTATAATGCTTATATTATATGTATGAGCATGTTAAATAGCTGAATTACATTGTAATATACAGCTCAACCATTCCTACTGCTAAAGCTAAAGATTAGCACTTAAATTTTTGTACTCTGCAACTTATTTGCAAACAAAATTGTTTGTATGGAATTTCTTTCCTGTTTTTAGTGTATGTCTGCTTTTTAGGCTCAGACAAGAAGATCCCGTACTTCATCAGCTTATACTCAGTCAGTTTGTAGTTCTATAGCTTTTCGTCCAGACATAGTGTTCATGCTTTTAAGAGGAGCATATAAGGATTCTCAGCTGGGGAGCGTTTGTCGAGTGGTATGTCAGACATTGCTTGCTGTGTGGGTTGACGATTGATGGTGTTCTTCAACTTTTGGTATGATGTGATTTAGGTATGCCAAGCTCTACAGAAGCTTTCTTATTCAGTCTACTCTGGAGAAGCATCCATATCAACTAACGGCACATCTATGCCGTCTGATGATACACACAAAGATGAATCTCCCTCTAGTCAGATTCACATTTCTGACTATTCATGCTTGTTTGGGAATGATTTTGAAATACTCAACTATAATTGGGATAGCCGTTTATTGCATGTCTTGAACACGAGTTCTGTTGAAGAAGGATTGCTTCATATTCTTTATGCTTGTGCATCAGAGGTGCAATAATGAGAAGATATACTTCTTCATAATATTTTCAGTTTCTTTCAGTTGGTTTCCGTATTCCTTCACTTCCCTTTCTTTTGTACTTCAGCCCTTTCTCTGTCGTAAATTGGTAGAAAATAGCGTGGAATTATGGTCTGCATTGCCACTGGTGCAGGCAATGTTACCAGGTGATTTCCGTGAACTATTTGTCCTTGTTTTTATAAAATTCGAGTTAAATAGGAAGTGTTTATCCATCTTTCATATGCATCTTAATCAATTCCTTGCAGCACTTCGTCCTGTGTGCTGCCATTTAGATAAATTTGATGATACTTTTTCACAATGGAACCAACCCTTCGTGCAGAAAGCTCTTTCTCAGGTTTCCTGATAGTGAATATTAGATTTATATTTATGTTTGAAATGTGGCTGAGATTACTTTATGTTCTTGTACCAGATTGTTGCAGCCTTGACATCCTCATTATATCATCCTCTTCTGCATGCCTGTGCTGGCTATTTGTCATCATTTTCCCAGTCCCATGTTTGTTTCTTTCACTTCAGTGTTCCACTTAATGTTCACAATTATATGATGCTTATGATTTGTGACTAGTTTTGCCCCTTGAAATTTATTGATTGCTAAGTTCTGTTACTTAGGCAAAGGCAGCATGTCTTCTCATTGACTTGTGTTTTGGACCTCTTGCACCTTGGGTATCTACAGTAATTTCTAAGGTAAGTTGTAGAATTGCAATCATGTGTGACTTCTTAATTATATTTTAACTAACTTATTTGCTTGAAAATATTTTCCAGATTGACCTTTCAGTTGAAATTTTGGAGGACCTCATGAGCACAATTCAGGTTTGTGTACCATGTATCTGTTAATTTGTTACTGATTTGAATTGCTGTTGCGAATGACAGTCTTTAAAGAGTGATTTTGTGGATGGTGGTTTTCTTCATTTCGCTCGTTTGCCAAATTTTGTTGTGTGGAACTTGTATACCTTTTGAGTTACTAAACCCAAAACTACAATTAATCACCTTGTTCATCTTTTCTTTTCCCCTTTTTTTGTTATTGCATAATGTTATTGCCTACTAAATTAGTCTTATTTCCTCATGATTGGCCTCCCATGATCTTTCTCAAAATGTGCATATATCTGTAGTGTTTGTTATTGCTTCTGCCTATTCTATTAGTTGTGTGTGGGATTGAAAATTTGCTTTCTTCTTTCGCAGGATAGCCACCAGTCGGCATCCTGTGCACGTGCTGCATTGAAGTATTTGCTTCTGGCTTTATCTGGTCACATGGATGACATATTGGCCAAATATATGGTTGTCACTTGGATGCCGAGCAAGCATTTATAACCTTTTTTTATTTAAGTTTTTTTATTGATTTATGATCTTATCGTTTGTAGATTTTATTTTAATTTGAGGAAAAGTTTTTTTTGCCTTTGATACAGCTAGTCATCCTCTTTTTTTGCTGTCAATTTCTAAGTTGATAGTTTTCTTTTCCTTCTCGTCGTAGTTATTGTCTTTTCTAAATCTTGCGATTCTGCATTATTTATCGGTACAGAACCATAGTTATGTACTTTTTTTCTCTACCACTAATCTCTATTCTGCAAATTTCAGGAGGCCAAGCACAAATTGCTTTTTTTGATTGAAATGTTAGAACCTTTTCTTGATCCTGCACTTACTACTTCCAAGAATGCAATTGCATTTGGCGATGTTTCTATTACTTCTTTGGAGAAACAGGAACGAGATTGTGCTCTGTCCCTCAATTTCATTCGAAGGGCAGTTCATAGACAAGCTGTTCTTTCAGAATTAGAATCTGAGTGGAAGCGCAGTAATGTTGCTCCTAGGTTAGTGAAAAATGACAGCTTATTCAGGTTAATTTTTTTACTCATTTTGGTATATTGTATGCATTATGGAGTCATTTATCTCTTTATGAAATTGCAGTGTTCTCCTCTCGATTTTAGGCCCCCATTTGGATCTTCCCTCTGATATTGATCTCTCAAAACACTCAGATTCCAAGTTGTCTGGATCTGTATCTTTGGACATGCCTTCTGGTTCCTTAGATGTCCATCAAGGAGGTGTTGTTAAATCCAACTCAAATAATGGATCCAACACGAAGATTGACACATCAGAAGCTGCATTGAAGATGGATGTTTATGAAGATGCTCAACTTCTTTTTGCTCCAGTGGAACTGAAAAATACAAACTTGAGAAATGTAGGTAAAATCTCTGATGGAAGTTGCTCGATGATGGAGAATATGCATTTATCTGAGAAAATTTTTGGCGACCGATTTAAGGGTGGTCTTGTTTTGGATATGGGATTGCCTGTTGAGTTCTTTAATTTGCAGGCAGATTATTTACAACTTGTGAACCATCAAATTTGTGAGGTCAAGGCTTCTGAATTTCAGCATTTAGCGCATGAATTGTATTCACAGCCAGAGCTTACTCCTGAGGGCCATGATGCAGCTATTGATTCCTTACTTATAGCTGCTGAGTGCTATGTCAACCCCTTCTTTTTAATGTCTTTTAGAGAATATTCAAAGCTTTCCTTTCTGCTGAATGATAGAATGGAAAAGGTTCATTCTCATAACTACAGACAAAGTAATAGCGCAATTATCCCAAAACATGTTCAAGTGGGAACCATGGATATCGTTGCTGAACTTGAGAGAAAAAGAGATAAAATTGTTCTGCAGATAATTCTTCATGCTGCTTCATTGGACAAGGAGTTCTGTTTAACGCGAACGTCAAATGGAGTGAAACGTTTTTATGAAATTGAGGAGTCTGTGGATGGCATTGGATTATCTTCTCTAGATGAACCCCATCTGGATGCTGTTACTTTGGTTCGACAAAATCAGGCTTTACTGTGCCACTTTGTTATCCAACACTTGCAAAGAGATCAGCACCCTATGCATGAGATTCTCTTGCAGTGCTTAGTGTTTCTTTTACATTCTGCAACTGATTTAGCCTGTTCTGCAGTAGATGTTGTTGACATCATCCTTCACTCTGCTGAGCAACTAAATGGGTTGCTAATTTCTCTCTATTGTCAGCTAAAAGCGAGTAGTTTGCAGTTGAATCCAGAGAAAGTGCATCAGGTACAAAGACGTTGGATTCTTCTTCGGAGACTTGTTGTTGCATGTTGTGGGGCCGATGGTGCATCATACTTAACATTTAAGGTTGATGAGTTTCAGTATAGAAATTTAGTGCCACCTTCCGCCTGGATAGAAAGAATACCCAAGTTTTCTTGTAGTCAGTTTCCACTAGTACGATTTTTGGGTTGGATGGCTGTTGCTTCTTATGCGAAGAAGTTTTACAAAGAACGTTGGTATCTTGTGTCTGATTTGACGGAGATGATGAGCTTACTCTCTATTTTCATTGATGAACTTGCCATTTCTGTGGATGAAGTGCTTCCAAAGAAAATAGACAATTTTGGCTTGGAGCATTTAAAAATAAAAGAACTGGTTCAAGAGAGCAATGGTTTTGGATGCCACAGAAAAGAATACAGTGAGAAATCTTTCCAAGTAATTTATCCTTATCTTCAACAGTTTTTTCCAAGTATAAAGAAGCAGTTTGAGACTTTTGGAGAAGTTATCCTAGAAGCTGTTGGCTTGGAACTTAAATATCTTCCACATCAAGATATTCCAGATGCTTTATGTTGGTTTTCTGAATTGTGTTTGTGGCCATTTCGTGGTGAGGTAGATAATGCTTTAACTGCTGAAATTAATATCGATCATGTGAAAGGTTCGGCAGCTAAAAATGCTAGATTAGTAATACTTTATGTGCTTGAAACAATCGTAGCAGAACACATGGAAGCTATAGTACCAGAAATCCCTAAGGTGATGCATATTTTAAGGTCCATGTGCAGAAACTCATATTTTGATGTGGCATTTCTGGATTCTGTGCTGCGGCTTTTAAAGCCTTTAATATCCTATGCTTTGAGAAAGGCATATGATGATGAAAATTTGCAGACTGATGAGTCAGCGTGCCAGAACTTTGAATCTTTATGCTTCAAGGAGCTTTTTGGCAATATCACTATTAACCATGAGGAAGTTGATTCTAAGAAACCATATCATGGAGCTCTAATAGTTTTTACTTTAGGTGCTTTGTTCTCGGATATATCATTCTTGACAAGGAAAGAAGCTTTCAAGTATTTATTATCATGGGCTGATTTTGTTTCATTTGAGCAAACATCTTCTTTTTATGCTTACCTCTGTGCATTTCAGAAACTAATGGAAAATTGTCTAGAAATAGTAAACCAAATGTTCAGAAATTTGGGAATTTCTTTACCAAGAAGAGGGATCCATTCACCTGTTCCGGAGGCTGTTGATAGATCTGTTGATAAAGTTTCTTTCATCCTGGATAATATGTACAGTTCTTTGCTATCAGAAGTCACAGAAGAATTTGATGAGCCGGATCCTGCAGATTATAATTTAAAAAAGCATATTGAAAGTTTGCAAGTGGAAGAAATAACAGATTTCTGTACAGAATTGCAAAACCTGACCTTGAAACTTTGCCCAAATGTTGATCAGTGCTGGAAACTTCATCCTCGACTGGCAAAAAAATTGGTCATTGCATCATCAAGATGCTACGTTTACAGTAAGTGTTTGTTTTCCATTCATCAGTCAGTGAATATGGACGGGATTAATAATAATTCTAATGCACTTTTCTCCAATTATGATGACTATTGGAAATCTGCACTTGGAGATTTTGTGGATGCTATTATGGGACTTGTGCAAAGTTGTTGCTGGCAAGTAGCTTCTGTTATGCTTGATTATTTGCTTTTGTTGCCTCATTTAATTTCCGTGGAGTATGTGATTCCATCTATGTGTTCTGTAATAAAGCATTTCTGTTGTCACGCCCCACGAATTTCGTGGCGACTTCAAACTGATAAATGGCTGCTAATTTTATTCGTCAGAGATACAAGCAAACTTGAAGGGAATTCCACCTCTTTAGTCGAGTTGTTCAGTACAATGCTTAATCATAATGAACCAGAGCAGCGATCTATTGCCATCCGACACCTAGGCAGAGTTGTTTGCCAAGGTTCAAAGGAACCATTGAATTTTTTTTCTTCTCAAAAGAAGACAATTACTGTAGACTTTACTTTTTCCTTTTCACGATCATTTCTGTCACTCCTAGTTTCTGATACTTGGGATATGGTGGCTGTTATTGCTTCATCTGACTCATCCCCTCTGTTGAGGGCCCATGCAACTATGCTTCTCTTGGAATTTATACCGTTTGCTCACCAGAATCAGCTGCAATCTCTTCTTTGCTCATGTGATAAGATTCTCTATGGATTTGATAAAGTCAACCGTTCAATGCGTGAGGGCTTTCAGACTTGGTTGTCATTAGCTCTTATAGGCAATGCATGCCTGTATTCACCTCTTGATGATATTGCCTTTGTACCGCAAAGTGTTTGGGTGAATCTGGAGGTGCTAGGAAAGGTGAAAACTGGTATGGTAGTCATTTCTTTCCTTTCTTCATCTAAATGTGCTAATTAGATTAAGAATGTTTGCAGTTCTCTTTTGTTTTTAACCTTTGTGTTCTTCCTCTTTGTTTAAGTAGGATGTAGAAGGTTAATGTACTACTTTTTAGTATTTCAATTAGATCTGAGTCTATATGTACGTCATGAGGTTATAAATAATTAGATTTAAATGCTAAAATATGATTTGCAGAAATTAATTTGTTTTGCAGAGGAAAATGTGGGCAAGTTGGAGAAGGCTTGCCGGGCTTTATGTAATCTTAGAAACCAGGGAGACACTGCAAGGGAGGTAAATTACATGTTCCGATGATCTGGAGTTTCAATTTGACCTGCTAATTTGGTGCGTAGTATTCATTAGAAGCTGATATTCTCCTTTCTAACTGTTCTGAGATATGTTTTTTGCATTTATTTCAAGGCTTTGAGGGAAGCACTTTCTTCTACGACTGTTATGAAAAATCGAGACCCTGAATTTGAAAAAACTCGCGAGTCTATTTTTCAGGTTAGATATATTGTGGAATCAATTTTTCCAATTATACATGCATAAATGGCATAGTTGCAGGAATAAAATTGTCAGGATTTTTTGTTTTTGATATTATTATGAGCATTTCTGACAATTGAACAATTCTTTGTATAATTTTTTATGGGTTTTAGGTCGTTGCTACACTGACTTCTGCTGAGTCATATTTTGAGTTATTTACTAGGAATAAGGACCAAGAAGCCATGGTAATTTTTTATTGCATATATTTTGGAAAAACAGAATATTGTAGTGTTTTATTTGGAAATATTTTTTGCTATAATATCATTAAAAATGTTAGGAAATTGAAGAGGCTGAAATGGAATTTGAACTCATCCGTTCTGAGGCAAGACCAAATTTATCATCTGAAGGGCTTAGTGGGGAAGTACTTCAATATCTCAACTCCCCTCTGTCGTCATGTAATTTTTCTAATGTCTTCTGAAATTCTTCTTGCAGTCAGATTATGTCATCCATTACATTGGTAGAATTGTAGTGAATATGTGACTTTTTTCATGTGCAGCTGACTTAAAGGAAGAGAACCGCTTGGAGGTCATCAAGGATAGCATTCGTTCCCTGTAAATATTAAAATTGTTTTTTTATTCATTGTTCTCATATGGTAATAAGTATTTATCGATGACTAAGATGAATTGAACTTGATAAAGTCCGAGTCCTGAAATCTGGAATTTGAATTCACTGCCATGTCGGAAATTGAAGCTCTCTCAGTCTTCAATTCTGATTAAATTCTTAAACCTTTGAAGTCACAATCAAATGTTGTATACAATCATGTCGCTTGTGATAGCAAAGCCAATGTTGTCTGGAGAGTTTGAAAGCAACTTCAGCTTTAAAAACTTGTGGGTAGGGTTCTTGAATATGAAGGCAGCATTATCGGGGTATTTACTGCTGTTAATAATAGCAGCCTGGTAAAAAATTGAGCATAGATAGTTCCGTATGGAAAAAATTGTTATCGAGAACCAGCTAAAATGGCTTGAAATCGGACTTCAACGACCTTGAACTCATTCATTAGCTACATACTCAACCAAGTCATTGTGTTTCTTGATGTTTTTGTTTTTATGATGTAAATTCTTTTCTATTAAAGGAGGCAGAATGTTCTTTATTTATCAGGGAAAAGGCAAAAATAAGAGAAGAGGTGGCTGTCCGGAGGCAAAAGAAAGTCCATGAATTGCACATCCGTCAAATATACTTGGAAGAAGCAGCTTCCAGGGAAGCCAACCTTCTACTGGAACTGGACAGGTTCATCCAATTTTTATTCTCTTTATGTATTACTTGAGAAGTTGAAGGCTTTGAATTAAAGGTCAATTTTGTTCCATAGGGAGAGAACTACTGAAAAGGAACGGGAGATTGAGAGGCAGAAGCTCTTGGAACTGGAGCGTGCTAAAACCAGAGAGTTGCGTCACAATCTAGAGATGGAGAAAGAGAGGCAACTCCAGGTGTGTTTTGTTGATAGGTTCTTTCTGTAATCAAGTCTTGAAATGCTTTGCTCTTTAGAATTGGTAGCATTTGTAAAGTTTTGATAATTCAAATACTTCTCAGCTGCACATTTCATTATGTAGATAGAACTTCAACGCGAGTTGGAACAACCTGAAACTGGAATAAGAACTTCTCAAAGGAGGGAATTTTCTTCCACCACGGGCGGGTACATTTTACTTAACCTTAAAGAGTTTGTTGGTTAGCATGTGTATTGAATAAAAACATGGTTACTTGTCTCCTCTCTTTGTCAATTTAATCTGGATGAAGCATGCCAATATATTTAATATGCATATGCAATAAAAACTTGGGTGACTCCTCTCTAATATATGCTAATTAAACTGGATAAAGCATGCAAATATTTGGCTTTTTATGCTACAGCCGACCAAGAGACCGGTATCGAGAAAGAGAAACTGGCAGGGGTGGGGCTGAGGGTAGTTTGAGATCCAGCAGCAGAGATCGCGAGTCAGGACAAGCAACAACCAACCAGTCGACATCCATGCCGACCATTGTTTTAAGTGGATCCCGTACATTCGCAGGCCAGACACCTACAATCTTACAATCGAGAGAACGTACAGAGGATCACAGCAGCGCAGGAGGATTAGAAGAAATCTTTGAGGGGTGCAGGGACCAAGGTGACACTGGTAGCATGGGTGATCCAGAATTGTCTTCAGCTTTTGAGCCCTCGCCGGGGAGCTTTGCTTTGGCTCAAAAGCAAGGATCTCGTACTAGCAAGTCAAGGCAAACATTAGAGAGAAGAGATAGAGACTCCAGAAGGGAAGGGAAGTGGGAAAGAAAACAGCCGTAGTCAGGTTCCCCAAGCAGGTCATCTCTTTTTCCTCATTTGATATAGTTTTAGTGTAAATAGAGATGTAGAATAATTAAGCCAGTTCGGATGCAGGCAAAGATAAGTTTTTAAATGGGTTCCGTCCAGCAAGTTGAACTACCTTGTCTTTCATATTTATAATTAAACGCATATTTTAGCAATCTTTTGATGTTTCCTTTGACAAAGGCTTGTGCCAAAAACACTGGAATAAGAAATATGGTGCAGTCCCGGGCTTCCTAATCTCTCAATTTAGCATGAGTTGGGTTTCTGTTTTTTAAATTACATAAATAGATGATAGAAGTGCTAAGAGAATGTCGTTGTGTAATGCTATCCATTTTGCGCCACTGACAAGGGTAGTTCTAAGAACTCAGTATATCATGTGGAGGCCCTGTGGACAATGTCTTCACAAGTTTTTATTTTTGAGAATCTAACTTGGCCCATATCTTGCATGAAAAAAATAGTCTTGTAAGTTTTAAGATCATGCAACCTACGTTTTTTTTTT
>JAVDBV010070356.1:0-13450 GCA_032619315.1 Piper longum
AAAAAAAAAGAACTGAACACTTAATTATGTATCATAAGAATCCATGGCCTCAACAAGGTTCTACGTGTTAATTTAGGCATTGATGAACTATTTTCTTTCAGAATTTGCTATCTATGCATCATTTCATCCGCCTCTTATGTATTGATTATCAGAAATTAAAATTCCAAATTGCACAATTGAATGGGGGAAGGTTGTCCTGCTTACAAGCATGCTCCACTGCCACAATATTGTTCCATTCTCATAACACACTTATATTATATATTGCCTACTACAAAATATTCTTCCACACTTGAAAATAGTACCTGATATCTGAAGAACTAGTAGAGGGCTTGTTGGAAGCAGAGCACCTAGTCCAACTTCCTACCTGGGACCCCAAACAAGCTTGAGACGACTCCACTTGTTTATTGGGTGTATCCTACATCGGTCGTAAATGATTTTGGTAATTTGTATATAAGCTAATAGGAAAATCTTAACTTTTTGATCAAGAAAAGCCTATAACACTTATTTTTGTGGGAACATTAGTATTAGAATAAAGTTACAATCTTGGAAAATTTAGTGTTTGACTATGTCAATTCTACATGATATGATTTGAATGAAGTTTGCCGCCTGATGTATGAATGAAAGTTATTGGGTTTGTTTCACATTGGTCGTAAATGATCTTGGTGAGCTATATATAGGCTAATGGGAAAATCTTATTTATTAAGTTAACTTTTGGATTAAGAAAAGCATGTAATACCTATTTCATGTCCCTTCTGGGAGTCCAAAGGGTCCGAGACACTCTAATACTGTTCATCAAAGGAGCTGCTGGCATGTGCGTAAGGTTGGGGTAGAGGAGGGAGGAGAGGATGGGGTAAGGTTGGGTAGAGAGGGAGGACGAGAAGAGGGAGGGTGGAGCAGCAGCACCCATGGCTTCTTTGCGGGTGGCCGGATAGGTGGCGTAGTTTGGAAGAAAGAAGAGTTGGTGGTGATCACAGGCCATGCATTCTTGCCGCCTAGTATGGAAGAAAGAAGAGTTGGTGGTGATCACAAGCCACGTATTCCCGCCAAGGGTGTGTGACTAAGGAGGGGTTTGGGTTGGTTTGGATTTTTCAAAAAAAATATCGGTTCATATGTCAAATATTTCTGTCAAAGGCAAATTTTTAAAATTATATCAAAGTCATTTTAAAACTTTTATATCAATTATGGTTAAATTTTATTATTTTTCATTCAATAACAAAAATACAAATAAAAAAATTAATTTTTATTAAGAATAATAAATAATGATTAAAAGTTATAATCTTTACTAACATCATATACAAAAATAAAAAAATTGGCTGATAAATAATGAGAAGGCTCTAAAATTAGATTATTGATGAGTTAAAAAATGAAAGGCAAAATTTTTATATATTTTTTAAATTTTGAATTTGAATGATCAAAATTTTTTAAAATAAAATATATAAATTTTGGGTGTTTAAAAATTGATTTTGGAAGTATCATATTTTATTAGAAATTAAAATTTTGTTTTATCTAATATATTTCTAATTTGAAGAAATTGTTTTTAAAAGTTAAATATCATTCATGTGGAATGTGAGAAAAATATGTTTATGAAATTTTGAAGTTAAATTAAGGGTAATTATATCAATAATACAAAAATTTGACATGTTTAAAATATATGAATTAGGTGTACGTGAAATAAAATTTTGAGATTTGGTTATATCCAACAAAAATTTAAACTTTTGGACATTTATAATAGAAAATATTAAAATGGGGCAATTTATGATATTTTCTCAAATTTTTCTCTATTTTCTTTCCAAAAATTATATTAATCAAGACTAAAAATTTTATTATGAAAATAAAACTATCCATTAAATTGACAAAATTTATAATTTTATAATAATTAGTAATATTTTTAAGGTTTTGACAATTTATAAGAATTTAAAGAGTTACGTAGGTGGGTATTTTTGATTTCCCAACTAAGAGGCTAAATTAACCTGAAAACATAACTTTTATATAAATCTAGATACTCTAGTTTTGTATTTTATTTTATTTTCTTTTCTTTTTAAAGAGATATTTCTTTTAAAATAAATGATTTTTTATTGAGACACAATATGCAAATAGCGTTGCAGTAGATAGGTTTGGCATCTGGTTCAAGTTGGGTAGGGGAGGGAAAATATTAGAAAAAAAATTGATAATTTAATCTAGTGAAGATGTTAGAGTGAGATTCATCAATTTAGCCTTACATTTAATACCTATTAGAGGTAAGATCAAGTTTGTTAAGGAGAATGAATTATAAATATTAAATTTTGGTTACTAAATTTTAAAAAGATAACTTAGGCCTATTAATTTATACTTTACTTAATCGATAACGGTTAGGCTGTTACAAATAATATTAAACTAATCTGATTCTTTATTAACTGGTGGGATAGATTATAGACGCAGGCTAGAATAATTTCATTTTTTATCATACGGTAGGATAGACTAAAGATGTAGGCTAAGTTGATGGTTACGGGTCAATACTTATTCAAGTAAAATCCCGTCCATTAGCAAAAATGAATTATAAATTTGTAATTTTGGTTAATTATTTTTAAAGAGATAACTTGAACCCATCAATTTATACTTTGAGCAGAACCGTTCTAATTAGTTTGCACATTTGATAGGATCATAACAATTAGGGAAAATTATAGAATTATGATTAGTTATTACGTAGGAATTAAAGCTATTTTCCAAACTAACAGTTATTAATTCGATAAAATAAAGTGTTGATTTAGATTAATTAATGACTATTGTGTTATTAGAGGGAGGGACACAAATGAATCCCAAGTGGGTGGGCTGAGATTGCCATGCTTGGCCCATGGCATTTAGCTCATGGCTTATGCGGAAACTCATGAAGCCCACAATATGGGCTTGAAAGAGATGGGCCAAGAGATGGGGCAGCTGGGCCGGTATGGCCCATCACAGACCCTCAGGACCCATAAATTTGCATCTTCTTTCAGATTTCAACCATTCTTCCTTGCCAGGTTAGGTTACAAGGCACACCATACATATAACTCTATTTTGAAATTCACTTTAATTTCTCTCAACCTCTTTCTAACTGATCCTTGTAATTAATTATTTTATCATAAAGAATTAGAGGCAGTTATAGAAATTAATCTTAATTTAATTATTTTTTAGAGAAATAAATACTACAAATCTCAATAATTTATCAAAAACATTGTAGAAAATATCATTAGCCTTTGTAGTGAACTAATTGCGTTAGTATAAATCATTTTGGGAAGTACCAAATATGTACTCCAATCCATTTTTTGTCTCCTATTCTCACTTTCCTCTTTACCTAAGTCATGACTATTAGACAAAAAAAAGAATTTTGAGAAAAATAGAAATAAAAGCCAGGAATCACTTGCTCATGCAACTTAAGCTTTCAAAGGCATTACTCCATCATACTTGAAATTGAAAATTCAGGAGAAACCACTCTCAAACTAATGCCCTCTTTAACAATATATATATATATATATATATATATTGAACCTCATTTACATGAGCTATAGTTTATTTAGCTTATATAAGATAGTTTTTATTTGGAGCAATTTAATGGGTCATATTATTATAAAATCTATATAAATCAATATAAAAATAAATAATTAGGTTGCATGTAAATCAAGCTAATATTTTAACCCATTTATCTTAAATATTAAATTTCTTGTAATAAAAATTAATTTTAAAATATATAAACTCAAGCACAATATGGTGAGACTAAATCATCTTTTAAAATATTGGTTAATCAAGCTAAAAATTAATAGACACATCCTTATTAATGTATCTGATCTTATTATATAAAGTATTTGGACATAAGACTAAGTTGAAACTGCTATAATTCACCCCCTTTATTAAAAAATTTCAATTTTTGAAATTTCACACTTTAAATGCCATAAAAAATTAAGTTACTAATAGCGCTACACCGCTTAGACATTTAAATATGCACTAAACTCCAGAAAAACCAATTCACTTAGACATTTAAATGAATAATAACTCCAGAAAATAATTGTTATCCAATTAATTTTGACCCACAGTAACAAATGATCCCAATATTTATGATGAATTAGAAGGCTAAAAGGTCAGTCTTTGTCTACCATTTCCAACAATTACTTGAACAGATGATCAGCAACTACATGAATTGTCAATTGACGTACTCCTCAATCCTCGTTAGTATCTGCTTTGACTTAAACATTGTTGCAGGTAACAGCAGCTTAGTTATTATATAAATCCAGGTTCATGTGAGAAAGGTAATTACTCCTCCGAATCCATATAATAACAAAGTAATACTGCAACAATTTGATTCTTGGTAAGAAAGATAATTGATACTATTAATAAATATATCACTTAATTAAAATATTTACCATTGACCCATGAAGATTAAAAAATAATACTTGCTGCCTAACACTTGTACGTTTGTCTTCTAATCTCGCTGATCATTTGGCCTCCATCTGCACTGGGATTTAATTCTTGAGAATCAATTAAAATATTGTTATAATAATTAGGTTGATTACTATATACTATTTGATTAATGGCTATGATTGTGAATGCACTAATTACCTTAGATTACGATAATAAGTCTGGCTTTTATCAGGCGTACATGATTCATCCACAATGTTGGGTATCAAGTAGTGATGAGCTCTGGCTGTAAGTATTTGATCAGAATCCGACCATAATCCTATTCAAATTTGTAAAACTCATATCCAATCCAAATCTGACCTGATTAACTAAAATACTATAAATAATAATAGATTTTAATAAAAAATAATAAAATATTTATAAATATTATTTTAAATATATTTAAAATATAATTTTATAAAATATCACTTATTTAGATGGGATATAAATTGGATCACTCCAAATCTACATCTGATCCAAATATTTTTAGATATATTATAGGGGAAATATCACAAATAGCTACTTTTCAAACTTTTCTTTAAAAAATAGCAAAGTTTACAAAATTATGTAAAAAGTGGCCATTTTTTAAAATTTTCATATCAATTAATGACCAAATCTTGTCATTTTTTAAATAATGATAAAAATACATGTAAGATTTATTTTACTAATACTAAAATATATAATAGATAAAACTTATAATTTTTACTAACATTATATATAAAAATAAAAAATTATCTGATAAATATTAAATATAATATAAAACTATATTATTGATGAGCTTAAAGGGAAAAAATATTTCTTATTGAATTTTGGACAATTAAAAATAAAATAAAATGTAGGCCATCAAAAATAAAATATAAAATGAAAAATATATATTTTTAGATGTTCAAATTTTAATTTGAAATTATCACAATTTATTAAAAATTAAAGCATTTTATCCAATTTTTACGATGAATATTATTTTTAAAAATGAAATAGCATTCATTATATAAAACACAAAAAAATATGTTTGAGAAAATTTAAATTTAAATTAAGGGTACTTATGTTAATAAAATAAATATTATGATTAAAATATTCTTAAAATATATGAATTGACAATATGTGAAATGAAAATTTTACATCTGGGTATATATGATATAAATTTAAAATCGTGGTCATTTGTGATAGAAAATATTGAAACTTGTTTATTTAGGACATTTTCCTCTTTTTCCTTTTAAACCCTAATCTAATCCAAACCCGATTCAGATCCGAAATTTTTTCAAAACCATATATAAATAGGTCTGTTTCGGTATGTATCAAATATCAGAATCCAACCCGAGTACGCAGTTTTGTGCTAGCTACTCCAATTACATATAAAAATGCTTTATGTGAGAAATTGAACGTAAGCAAAATTCCTACATAGTTACATAGGCGATAATATTTAATACAGCACATTAAACATTACTCAAATCATAATCAATTAACAAGAATACTTGAACAAAAAACCCATCAACGAATTCTCAACAACCAAGACTTTTATGTTCTAATAACTCACACTTCATGGCTAGAACGTCGATATTAGGGTATGCGAGATTAGATTTTCAATGTTTGGAAGCTATATAACCATATAAAATCGAAGTAGGGGCTTCGATTTCATTTAGTAAAGATCTATACAAATGTGAAAACGAGTTCAATCAATGAGAGATTATCTATACGGACCAAACGTTTTATATATGTAACACGCATCCTAATTCCTATCATTTTCTCCGGTGACCAAGTAACAGCCACATTAAAGAACTTGGAAAATCCTCCACAATCTTAATCAATCAGTCCGGTAGGCGTAACAAATTGACTACTAACAGACAATTGGTAGGCAAGTTGTATTACTGTTTATATTTCTAGTGGTGGGTCGGTCTCTCACACCACTAGAAACATATCGACCACTTTCATAACCTTGCAAGTTTCAATGGAAGGTAATCTTTGACATGCAAGACTTAAAACCCAGTTTCTTTGTTTGCCACTAAAATGAATAGGTTGCGGCGATATTTGAGAGTTTATATAGGTTGAATTTGCTACTTCAACAGCTGTTGTTGGTGCATGAAGCTGAGCTAGTGGGGGTCACCATCCCTTCCTTGCTTCTTCATCAAACTTGATTCAATGAAAGGAAGAGAGACTGGTTCTATGTTTGTATTGCCAGAAGAGACGCTTGGCATGTGGTGGGATATGATATATCAAGAGGTGGTGGGCATGCTGTGTACAACTAAATGTTTGCAATTGAGTAGGGTTGGAACAATTTGTCCTGGGTCGGTCGCGGGTTGGAAGTGATGGCTAGCACTAGAGACTTGCACTTTCAATGTCGTTCACCCCTTTTCATCAAATGGGGTCTCCTACCACATGTCCTCACCAATGCCTCTTTGGACAGAGGGGAAGAAGCCAGGAAGAAAATCACTATAAACTATAGAAAACCCATAAAAAAAAAAAACAAAAGTGATATAAAATGTGTGCATGTGCTAGAAGATGTGAAACAAATCAAATTGATGTAAGGAAAGCCGTAAGCAAGCATTAGCTAAAGGCCTTTTCCTTTCATGTAATTTTGCACAGCAGCTTGCTAGCCAAATGGATGGCTTATGTGTCTCTCTCTTGGAAGCGCCTAACTCTTGACAAACCCTTTTTTGCTGTGAGTCTCCCCATCATTTTTTTGTTCGGAATACTTTTACTTGCAATCCATGTCTCGCACGAATCCTTAGTTGATTTCCTCTCTTGGGTTTCTCACCCAAGTGGCGTAGAAAAGTAAAGAACGGTTTTTGCTAAAGGTGAGAATAATAGCTTGCGTGAAAACCCAAAACCAAACACAAACTGAGCAAATTATTAATTCAATTTGATTCCGAAATAATTTGATTAGGTTTGTATAGGGTTGTAGGCAAATTAAAATGCATATTAATATTTTGGTTCGGATTTCGGAATTGATCCGAACCAAATTAACCGTACTTATAAATTTTAAATTATTATTATTTTTTAATTTTTATGGTAAATTTTGATTATTATGATATATATATATATATGTCTAGAATTATTTATTAAATAATCATATTATAAAATTTTGTAATGATTTATGACATAACTCGGTTATTCGGTCACCGATTCAAAATATTTCGATTCAATTCGGCTCGATTTTGACAAAAATTCAATTTGGTTTTGGTTATAAAATCCATTTGTCCAATGTCTAGTTCGGTACGGTTTTTCACGTCACAAGTGACGTGATTTAAGGATGAAGAACATATAACCATTGCACTCAAGAGTTCACAACTACCTGTATATATGAATGTTATCAGCATATGTGTCCATGGAGGAAATATTAAAATGCAGCAAAGCCAGAAAGAGGAAAAGGGTAGGACCGCTTACAGAAAAGGAGCCTTTTCAGAGTTAGAAAAAGAACAGATAATCTTCTATACAAAAGAGAAGATCAGAAGAATATTGCCAACAATGAGAGGGATAACTACATAAGATATGTTGGAAAGAGATTTGGGATTTGAGAGGTGGGGATAGTGAAAGTAAACTTTATGGATAGTGTATGTCGACAAGAGGGAGAGGAGGAGAAAATGAGATGGGAAGTTTGTTTTTTCTTCACATGAATATACATCTCATAGAAGGTCTTCTTCAGTTGGGTTAACATCACAAGAGTTGTTGTGAAGAGAAAGCCCTGTCGACGAGTTGAATACCAGTCCAACTCAAGGCAGTCTGGCTCGAGCAGTCGTATCTTACAGCGAAGAAATAGTTGCATGAGTGTCATCATCCAGTTTAATATTCTTATATTCAATATTTATCGAGTAAAATCCGTTGTATTAATGAGAATATGCCTTCGAATCAAAGGAAATTTGTACTTCAAACAATTTTATCTTTTCTTTGGGCGGCTTAAGCTACCGAGATTAATGGAGTAAATTACATTTATGCTAAAAATGGGTTAGTTACGCCTAATTTTATTATCTATTTCTTCTTTTTTGTGGGCACTTCAGGATTAATTATTTGAATTATATTGTAGTTGCTAGAAAATAAGTTTTATTTTAATATTTTATACAAACTCAAAATGTTCTTTATCAGCGAAGTGTGAAGAGGATTAGAATATCAAGAGTTAACATTAAATGTGAATTATTTAGGAAAGAATGAATCAAATGGACCTATTTAATATCGAAGAGTGTAGGAGGGTATTTAAGGTCTGTAAATAAATATTTCGGTTCTTATACCGAATTAAGACACGTGTTTAATCTCCTTGTGTAAGTGAGCAATAATATTGTTGTATCAATTTTGGCTTATAAAAGTTATTTATTTTGTTGTTATCTATTACCCCCTTTAACTCCAACAAGTAGTGGCATCATATCCCTAACATAATGATATCTAGAGCTAAGTTCAAGAAATGACATGTAAAATATGATTGATATTGAGTCATTTCTAATTGGATACAACTCCAAATAAAGCTACATGAAACCAGTGGTTGAGACCACATTGACAAAATAGCATAAGGAGATTTTGTACAACTGGAAATAGAGAAATTGAAAGTAAATTCTCTTTTTTATCCATTAAGGGATATGATGTTGTGGAAGAAGACTCAAAAAACTAAAGATGAAGCAATGTTGATGAACCAAAAAATAAGACGGTACAAGACTTAAGTGAAGAGGGAGAAGTAAGCTCTCTTCAGCATTTATTAAGAAATTGATAGATGTGTTGAAAAAAATCCCCAAAATTGGACAAATATTAACAAGATGCATGTAAGAGAATATAACATTTCGAATGAGGGGTATTCAAGAAAGTTATCTTCATCATTAATTTATAGACTAGATGATAGTGTTTAGGAGAAAATACCTTACTCCATCTGCGTCCAAGCAACAAGTGTTACAAAGAGGTGAAGAAAGTAAAAAATTGGCTTAAATAATTTGGAACAATGATGGTGGATGAGCTAAGCAAATAAAAATGGGGAAAATCTTTAAAACAAGTTATTAAGGAAGATGACAAAATATTATAAATAAAGTTGAAGACCTGACAGCGAAGAATGAACTAAATTAGGCTTAAAAGAGGGTGTAAAAAAATAAACTTAATTTTAATGTTTGTAAATACTCAGATGTCAAAATTTTATTGGTAAGCTAAAAATAAAGTTAATTAAAATATAAATATTGAGTGCGAATATGGATAGGAGTAACGAATAAGATAGACCTATTAATGTATTGTATAAGAAGTCTTCGTTTAGTTGAAGCTCACTAGTTGAGATTCCCTATTGAAGATCCACTAGTAGGTCCTATAGTGCTCAATTTATATTTTATTTATTTTTTCCTTGTGTAAGGTGGCGATATTGTTGTATGAAACTACATAAAAGTTATCTATTTTGTTATTATTCATCACCCATTTTAGTACCCATTAAGTAGTATCATCACCGTTGGGTCATTATACAAAGTAAAATTTTATAATTAACTTAGTTTTAATATAAATTTTATTTTTAGTAATGTAGTTAATTTTTGTTCCGTCGGCACTCAATTTTGCTTCAATTTTCTACATTGTATTATTGTACACAAAAAGTTTTTAAAATTTTGTAAGATATCTCCTCTGGCAAAATACTATGTATAAAATAAAGTAAATTCATAATTTTGTGATATAATTATAATTTGCCTAGTTATGCTTTTTTTCTAGTTTTCAAGGTTTTCATTAATTTTTAGTAGAATATTTTGATTGAATAACTATCAAAGCACTTTCTATAATTAGATTTAAAATAGTCAGATCAGATATTTGTTAAAAATATTATATTTTACCAAGGGGCGAAAGGAGATAAAATTACTACACTCTAGTTCTCACTTAGCTCAAAAAAAAAAAAAACAAAGAAATTCTGATAGTGTGACCGTGAAACTAATGAAATTGAATAAACTAGGTCTCCTCCCTTTGAACTCTTCTGGGTCTGTCTGTACTTCAATTAAAATCATTGTAGAATTCAGTTTTATAATATCTAAACATATAAATTCAGTTTCAGAGTCATAAACTTGTTCCTATTAAAAGAGATGGCAGGTTAGATGTTGGTTATAATTTTTTGAGAAGGGAAGAAAAGCTAGCAGGTAATACAATCCCCCTCAACCCTCATCAACCAATTGAACAAGTCAGGTAAGTTACCCTAATTTGATCTTTATGGATATCAACCTTGGTGGGATAAGATGAGTAATTAAGTTGTTTAAATAAAAGAAAAGCATTAATCATCAATGTTTAAAAAAATTGATTTAAATGTCAATGAAGAAAATAAAAAATATTTGTTAGAGCAAGGAGTGCCTATAGTTGAATTTTAATAGTGACAATTTCCTGTACCTTCAATTAATATTAATTTGATTTAACGTTTGACTCAATATATAAAAACTCAGCCTAATTTTGATTACTTAATTGAACTGAGTTTAAGCATGCATCATCTTGACTCGATCCCACAACTTGAACTTTAACATTCCGTACATAAAAGTAAATTATATAGTGATATTTATATTAGATTTCATTTATGCAATTTAACAAAAATAATAAGATTATATATAGAGCAAAAGAATTCCCAATAATAATATAAAGTATTAATGTACATATAATAATTTTATTTCATCTACAGTATTGTGATAATATGAGATACCTAATTAGTTCCTAAAAAATGAATTTGTTGTATGTGAATCATGCGAAAGGGGAGGATAGATCAATATATACAACTTAAACTAGTTTGACCTCAATTTGAGCTTGAATTAGCTCAAGTACTAATAAATTCGATTTGAAAGCAAAAAAGCCGAATTTCAAACAATCAAAACTTGATTTGATTCACTCGATGAACACTTCTACCTATAATATCACATCTACCTTGCGTATATATAAATTATCAATCATCTTAAATACTATATAAGTGCAAATCACAAGTTGAATAAATATAATGAACTTATAATTAATTAGTTGAAATAAGAATAATCATGTAATATCAAAAGAGAATGCTTATTGCTTATACTAATTTTTCTCAAGAATGTTTAGTATCAGCAACAATTGATACCATCAACAAAATGTAATGTAATGATCTATCTAGATCACCTGGATGTATTTTTTGTCATTTAGATATAATTGTCTTTATCATCTAAGCATCCTTGTAATCCAAAGGCTCATATTAAATGTAACTAACACATTAGTATAATTACAACTAATATTAGTTGTTCTCATATCAAAATGGATTTTATAAGTTTTTATCTCAAAAAACGAAGTTTTTCTTCCGTTCTTTACCTAATTAATTAGATTTTTTTCATAAATATTTTTCCACTATAAAATGCATAGTTTTTCGTTATACCATCATTCAAATTCATTATAACTTTCTTTCTTTATGCTAATACTATGTTTTTAATAATAATTACAATGCGAAACCATGTATATTATGAATATATGATGCCTAGAAAAATGCCAAATTTGACTGTTGTATATCAGCCAAGGCATCTTGTGATAAAAAAAATTTTTATATGCTTTATACTTTAGAAGTTTAGTCACGAGATGATGCTTGAATTCATTAATGTTTGCAACTTGGAGGGGACCCAATATGAAAATGGTATCAAGACACTAATTTATAATTGTTAGAAAAAATAAATATGAATAAAATTGCATGGACCCAAGTTCACAGATTGGATTTTTATAATATTTGATATGATTATATTTAAGTGGCTTGGCAACCATTAAAATCTTTCCCTAGGGATTAATTAAAGAAATGAAGAATTGGTTGGAATTACAATTCAACTCTATGAATTGTCAAGCCCTTAATGACACTATGTCTCCTATATGGTTGGAGATATATTATTCATAATAATTATATATTTGTCAAGAGTCATAATAACAATAATGTCGATAAATTAAGTTAATATAACTTCAAAGAACTTTTGACGAAATTTTATCACTAATAGTCCGAGTTTGCCATAATTAATTTTGTTAAAAATGGTATCTTTGCATTAGTGACAAAGTTTTAATCATCTTTGAAATCTTGTCTTCTTTTAGAGTTTTTACCTTTTATGCATGTTGTATTCATCCAAATAATAATACTCATCGAACTATTAAAGATAATTTTTTAACTAAGTATTTATTAAAAACTTATCGATTTTCTTGAAGATGGGAGTTGTACGTATCGAAGACAAACTTTATGGTCAAGTTTCAAAGAAAAAAAATTAAAATTATCTCGTAATATTTAGGGTTCCAAATGGAGGCAGCAAAACACAATAGTTTACACTCTGTGAAACTTAACCCAATACCTTATGGCTCAAGTAGACAATAGTCATATACTAGTTGTACTATTATTTATTAAAATGCATGTTTTTTTATTTCAAGGTTGCTTAATATCAATTAGTATGAATGTATTTGTGTCAGCCAAAAAGAAATTTAGCCATCCATGAAAAATATCTAACCATTATTTTTTCAATTGAACAAAGTTACTATCAGTTTCTGAGTGTCCTTATAATTTAATGACTCATACGGTCTTGAACGAGTGAAGAAATATCAACACTGGATAATTTTATTTTTTGTCATATTTTTTTATTAGAGGATCAAAATAATCCACCTTTTTTCAGAAATAAGATGTAGGTTCGACTAGACTCAAACCCAACTTTACCAAGTAACAAATGGGGTCATTTTGTTGCTATTGACTCCCTTTAACAATCTAAACCATACACACAACTCAAAAAGTAGACTACAAATATAATTTTTTTTGCAAAAAATTCTAAAAGAAAAATTCCTATTTAATAGTAAATTCATAGATACTATTAAAATTGAATCGTATGTCTTATATCCATTTAATTAGTATTTATCTTTAAATTAAATTTTATTTCCAAGTATTTATGTTATTCCAAAATTATATATATATATACACACACACACACGAGAAAAGGCTTTCATAGGTGAGGGCCCTAAGATCTAATTTAGGTCGTCCTTATGATCAGAATGCCCATATTTGATGAAAACAAAAAAAAAAAAATCATTCTCCCCCTCTTTCACCGACAATTGGATTCTCCATGGCTATTTTGGGGGGGGGGGGGGGGGGGGGGGG
>JAVDBV010070359.1:0-10903 GCA_032619315.1 Piper longum
AAAAGATATATAGATTCTAAAATTATATCATTGTTGAGCTAAAAAATAAAAAATATATATATTATTGAATTTTGGACCATAAAATACATTGACTTTTGACCATCAAGAATATAAAATAAAATGAAATGTTTTTTGGGTGTTTTAAATTTGAATTTGAAATTGACATATTTTATTAGACATTAAAACTTTTGTTTGTAATATATTTTTATTATGAATAATTTTTTTTTAAAACATAAAATATCATTCATCATATAAAATATAAAAAAAATATGTTTAAGAAAAAATGAAGTTAAATTAAAGGTATTTATGTCAATAAAATAAATATTATAAATTAAATATTCTTAAAATATATGAATTGGCTATATATAAAATAAAAATTTGAGATCTGATTATATTTAATATAAATTTAAATTTGTAGTATGATAGAAAATATTAAAACTTATCTATTTATGATATTTTTTTTCTTTTCATTTTGCCATAAACAAGGGCTGAGCTAAGGTCCATGTGCTCTCTATTCTCCGTATATATAAAAAATGATCTGCTCTAATTTTGAACAAACACTTAAAATATGATAATTTGTATATATTCCCACAGTATATTTTAGAGAAAATTTTGTATCAGCTGATACAATCTATTAGCTATATTTAATGCGAGCTTTTAAAGTATAAGGATAGCTAGATGTGAAATAAAAAAATAAATGCCGAAATTTATATATTGTTAGATCAGTTTGGGTTGCTCAAACTTGGTCTAAGGCTAGCCCTTAGCATTCCATGCACTTGAGATTTACTGACTCAAAGATCCCTACGCCCCTCCAACAAGCCGAGCTAGAGGGGGATGTTTGCAACTTGGTATGATGCGGATGCATTCAAAGTACAAAGTCAAGTGCTTTTAATTTTGATGGGCAATTGTGCACCCTTTTTTGTGAGAATTTCGACTTTAATTGTGCAATCTCTAATGCCTATGACAATATTGATATATCTACTGCTACATAACTTATGGATCCTGCAATTAACATCAATTAATATTGAAAATCAAATATAAAATCATCAAATATTAGTTTAAATGTACGAGATTGCTAAATATCACCAATGACCGGTACATCAATATGAACTAGCTAGCAATTTGCAAATTTGGCTATCTATTCAAATCTGTTACTTGGACAAAACTAGCTTCGTCATCTAACCATCCCAATAGTCCAATAATTCATATTCATTTTATTGAAATAAAAATCTTACATATACTTATGTTCGCTACAATTTTGTAGTTTAATTATAATTAGAATTCAAAACCCGAAAGTAGTTTATTGAGAATTCTTAAAATCATAGAGCCCAATCTTTCAATTCAAAGTGGATTGGTACAATTAGAATGGTAAAATATGTCTAATACTTACCAGATTTGGAGAGAAGGTTTTTAATGGGCCAAGCCCATCTATGCAAAATGGGCCAACATCCGATCCAGCGAGCCCAAATCTTTTCGGCCCACCCAGAAACTTTCCCTCCGAAAAACCCGCCTTTTTTTCGGTCACCATCTCCTCCCTCCACAGCCTCGACCATCGCCGACCTCCAAACCCTAGGGACGATGGAGTTGGAGGAGATGGAGGCGGTGCTGGAGCGGATATGGGACCTCCACGACAAGCTCAGCGACGCCATCCACGCCATCTCCCGATCCCACTTCCTCAAGTCCCTCCGCAAGTCCGACGACTCCTTCCACCCCCGCTCCGACAAGCCCGGGAAGACCGCCGCCGCCGGCGACGACCGGGCTGGGTTCGTCTTCGTGAAGGAGTTCCGGTTCGAGGACGACGCCGCGATCGCCGAGGCCAAGGGGCTCAATGCCATCCGATCCGCCCTCGAGAGCCTCGAGGACCAGCTCGAGTTCGTCCATGTGAGGTTTTTTGTTTTCTGTTGCTTCTTGTTCGATTTCAACATTAATATCAACGTTTTTTTAGTAGCTAACTGTTGATGAAGAGAGGCTTTGGTAATGGTTTGGTTTTCTGTGGTTGCAATTTTTATGTGGGAAATGGAAGTTGGATATTTGATGTGCCTAGATGTGGTTCATGGTGGTATTGGTATGCTGATTAGTGCATTTTTGTTTCATCGAGTTTTATTGGCTACTTTTATTGTAATTTGTTGGCTAGCTTAAAGAAATTGACTTGTGTTATAATTTGTTGGCTTTGTTATGAAGAATGTATACATATATGCTTTGTGTCGCCGCAGTTTTGTTATTGTCTAGCTTAAGAAGTAAGATTTAACTGGTTCGGGAGGGATTTTAGATCATGCTAGTTGATGTGTTTTGTGCAAAGCAGGAATTGCTATGTGGCTGTTTTTTGTCTGGAGTGTGTGTGGATTCGGTTAAATTATATTTTTTTACTAACTTAAATTGCAGACGATGCATTCACAGCAGCAAGCGGAGAGAGATGCCGCAGTGGCACGTTTAGAACAGAGTCGAATGGTTCTTGCAATGAGATTGGCTGAATACCATGGAAAGAAGTACAAAGTCCTTGAAGAAGCATTGGCCTTCGTGGGGGAGGTTCATAATGCGGGCAGATATGTAACACCAGAAAACCTATTTGAAATGCCCAATGTTCAGGGTGGTGAGGAGGAAACTCCGGAAATCAAGAGATCAAATGCAGTGATGCAGCTATTTGGCTCTGGATTCAATTTTGTAAAGAAAGCTCTTAAGCTGGATCAGGCCGGGAGTTTTATTAGCCATGCAACCGTGGTCGCTGTGGGCATTGTTGCTCTACTCCAGCTTCATGGAGGTGTTTGTAACAGCAGTTATGTTCCTGATAAGAATGCGAGACATCATCGCTTGCATGCAATGGAAGGCTCTTCTTCGATCAACCATCTGAAACAGCTGGATGTGTTATCTGCAAGGGGTTAAAGACAATAGCTACGAGTTTCCTGGTAATTCCTAACTGTACATGTTTTTGGTTTTGGTAAGCAGAGTTCGCTAGGTAGGTGATTATATTGTACGTGCAGGTTTAAATATCGAGAGTATGTTTGTAAGTTTTTTTTTTTCCCCCCATTTTAGTTTTTGATGCTTGGTAGGTTTTACAAACTTGCTATCCTATGTTATGTTCATGTAGGCTTCCATTGGTGACTTACTATTCATATATATCAGCACTTGAACGAGTTTTGTTTTCGGGTTCCTACCATCTTCTATTACTTGTGCTTTGTAGAATATGAAGTTGAGTGGTATGATGCGTTGATTGTTCCTTGTGCCGTTTTCTGATATGATGGCAAAATCTAATCATGTGTAATTAAGCTGGCATCATTATTTCCTCAACCTTTTGCTTTATTAGAAAGACTTCAAAGACTTTGCCCCGGTGACACTTCATTCCATTCCTCCTGAAGAAACTTTGGTTGATTCGCTCGTGCCGACACGTTCACATTTAATGTCAATGATATCTACTTTATCTAGTGTAACAAATGGTTCCTTGTTTCATTTGGAAGATTCCCTTTAATTTATTTGATTCACCAAGAAGTTTGGTCTCTCATGCACTGGCGGATTGGAGAGCCCTAGTTGTCATTCCATTCTTTATTAGAAATACATGAGAATGAATGATGTTTTCATATTTCAGACCATGTTTCTTGATCGTGAAAAATATGTGGTTTTAAAGGAAAAGACAGAAATCATTATCATCCTACCTACATAATAAATAACCCTTTTTTTTGCTCCCTTTATAAAAGTGCAAGCTTAGCAGTGTTTCGGCTCGTTTAATGAATTGGCTGAAACGGAGAGTCCAAGCTGGCTTGGCCGGTTCCCCCCTTACCACCCTTACCTATAAAGTACCCTTTTTTAATTTTTTTCTTTTTTTTATTCTCCAACACACCCTACCTGTATGATCATAGGGTACTTACATATCTTGTCCTGCTACTCTAACTATATTTTCCATACTCTATGTGGTATATAAGATCAAACTATTGCTTAGCTATTTGCTTAATAAGCAATAGGTTGAAGACAATTTCTCACTCTGTAAGCATAATGATCATTAGCGGACACTTTATTAGCAGTGTCGATTTAATCATGCAAAATTATGGAACATCATCATTCTGTTTAATGCCAAAACAATTTTCCATTATGATTAAATTGTTTTGACTATGTTAGTAAATTCACTCGGCTTATCGTCAGTCGTCACGAGCTTATTGACCTCCATGATCCTTCACCAAGAAATGTTTCTGGATAGCAGCTCGGAAACATGCAAGTAGCAGCAGCAGCTGAATCAAATAGCACAAAAAAGAAAAGAAAGGTTTTTTCTAATGGTAAAACTCACCTTATATTGCCGGGTATGCATGCATAATGTTGAGGTATAGTTGGCTAAACCAAATTGAATCGGTGGCTTGAACCGGCCTGCCCTTTCCCATTTTCACTTTGTCTAAACTCTTCGATCATTCACAATAATGAATAATTTATGCAAAGATGACTGCAAGGTTGACATCAACTAATCAGCTGACGATTTGCCCCTTATGAAGATGACTGTTATGCTGATATCAATTAATAATGTAAAATATTTTCCTAGGGAATTTTTTTAAAAAAAAATCTGCTGAGATAAAATACTCTTAAACAGTCAAGTCATGCCCAATTATCTACCATTTGTCGTTGCTGCTAATCCTTATAAATAGTAATTTATTTATTTTTTAAATTAACACAATCACTACAACCAAGCGTTTGTAGTCCAACGGTCAGGATAATTGCCTTCCAAGCAATAGACCCGGGTTCGACTCCCGGCAAACGCATGTCTCTTTTTTATTAACATTTCTTTTTACTATTTTTGCATTTTCAAGTGTAGAGCCTCAATAGTCAAATAGAATGGCTGTGCTTATACTTCAATAGTGTCGCCTTCGTTAGTTTTGATTTAAAAAAAATAGTATCTCATATGTTGAATAATTCTGTAATTATCTGGTCTTCTTTTGCTTGACCAGGATCTTGGCTGTTCCTCACCTTTTTACCCAAACAAAGAAAACCCAACTGCTACACAACCTGGTCTGCCTCCTTTCTTAATTATGTTAGCTGACTGTCTCATGGAGTTTATTGTTTTCATGTCAAAAGTAAACTAATAAACACATCACAAATGCCGTATGTATTGGAGGAGATGGCGCCAATCTTCCATGGCTGACAGCTACTAGCTTTAAATCATCCCGTAATGTCTGATCATTGATGCAGACTTCCCTCCTCTCTTGGTCTCACAAATTTCATGTTCAAAGCCATCAAAGTTGAAACTATTTCCTTGTCAACACGTTTCCAACTCATCTTCTAGTCTTCTAATGAGCATGAGTGACTCAAGCAGCTAATGTCCCCATGACTTGTGTCTTAGATAGGGTTGACCAATTTCTATTTCACCTAGTTTCCTCCAAGATGCATGTATCTGGATATTAGTTGAACGTCACCAGCAGAAAACGTGGCAAATACTAATTTTGATCAATTGAAATGAGTAATCTCTCATGAACAATATGTCAAGTGAAGAGTGAAGAGGAAGCAAGGTAGACAAGCCAATGCCCAGATTGAATTGTCGCTTTACCAATAGAAAGCAGTGATGCAACGTCCCACTCCAGGTCTGCAACTTGCTCTGCGAACCTGATTTAGTGACCTCTGTCTTTCCCAGTACAGGCTGGCTCCCAAACATGCCCATTTATCTATATATATACTAGTCTATACAAAGTCCAATGCAACTTGCAGCACCCAAAAGAAGAGAGTGGCCGAGAATTGCACTTTGGCCATCCAAACAGCAGCTTGTACGGTGCCACCAAAATAAGGAGCATGTTGTAAGAACTTTCTTTTGTTCAGAAAGGTAGGCTACCGGTTACTACACCCAAATGTATAGGAAGTGACATAAAGTCCACAAATAAGGCTAGCTACTATCTTCCTCTCTCAATATCTTTGCCACCCTTTGAAGAATATGATGAACGGAGAGAGTAGTTAACATATGAGTAAATTTGCAATTAGCAGTAGAACACTTCTTCGGTCACCCTGCGAAGTCTAATACAGTGTCTACACCATTGCACCTGCTTGTGTGACTGCCATCTTCCACCTCGTGCTACAAAAGATGCAAGACCCAATGTCCTCTTTGACAGTTGAACATGTGAGTTTCCCAGTAATCAAGACGTGGGTGCTCTTGAATCTTCACTCCCCTTGAGTTGAGTTCCCACTCTCTCTAATTGGTAGTCCATTGATCAGTTGAGAGCAGTCCATGGCAATCAAGCTCTTGTAATCCTCACCACTAGTCGTGGCGATGACTTCTCTGAGCACAGGATCACAAATGGCCCAGACCAATGCGTTAACATAATTGGACCGTGAGCTCTACGACTAATAAATGAAAAGAGGGAGTGTTTGATGCATACTTTATAGTCGAGTTTGGTCTCGGTCAATTTTAGTTCCCAACTTTTGTGAGTTGTGCTAGCGGGTTATGGCTTTTTTCCTTCATCTATAAGTAGGTTTGACTTGGAATAAAAGAGACTCTAATCACTCTGAAAAAAATTCTAATTCCTTACTTGGAAATTCATTGTTATGAAGAATCATAGGAAGAATTATTGCAGGGTATTGAGGAGTGAGGACAGGCACACAATACAAATACTACAGTAAACACACCTTCCAACTTAAACATACCCGGAAAAGTCTAAAATTGTTTGCTTGATTTTGCAATTTAGCATCTTCTTTGGGGCCATGACCACCCTCCCAACGAGCAACAGTTCAACAATAATTGGAACATCCCCATCTTCTTAATCAAAATCCAACTTGTGACTTGTGCATGGTTCTCGTTTTAAGGTCTCTTCCACGTTCAACTCCAACCATAAAACAAGTTTTCCTCGCTTCGCTCCTTTAACTTGTCTTCCACATGCTACATAATTAGACATTAAGCTAGGGCACGACTTGTCAATTAGACCTTTGCTTACTATGCTCAGGGAGTGAGCAAGTGATTTGCCTCATTTATTTATCTTCGAGTTAAAGCTCCGAAGTATTAATGTTAATTTGTTTCCAACAAAAACTCATAATCAAACAATTAAATACGCAATTAATACACCAGAGTTTGAACTTAGAATAAGCAAATAGTAAACCCATAGCCTGGCTTCCAGTGAACTTCATCACATTTGATTAACTATTTATTCAAACAGTTCTGATAAGGCCATAAATAAGGAAAAAGAAACCCCAAACTCCTTTTAGCGGACCAAAATTTGTAGTGTGGTAGCATCGACAAGAGCTCTTCTCACGACAAAGCCGGTAAAGTCTCTGCCGTTGCCGGCAAGACATGCATAGCTTAATCACACCATTAAATAATAATAAATATTATTAACTCCGCTAATACAACATCACAATAATATAATCACATTAAATGGTGGGGAACCGATTAAATTCGTTTCCCGCCGTGCAAGACCCGCCGATTACTCGGGGCAAAACAACTCGCCGATCTAGAACGAGCGGACCGGGTCCGTCAGAAACAGATCGCCGATGTCCTGGAAATAATCGTCGGCCGGGCACGCCGGCGGCCACTGGAAATCGTTGCAGGAGCTGTCGAAGACGCCGGAGAGGTCTGCCGACAGCAGACCGCCGTCGCCGAGAAAAGCTTCGTCTTCGAACCGGAACAAGCCGGCCACGTCCGTAGGCAGAAACCCATACTCGTGGCCTTGCAGCGCATCCTCCATCGGTAGGGGCGGCGGCTGTGTCTGCTGCTTGGCGTCGGCAATGGAGTCGAGAGAGGTAGAAGAAGAGGAAGCGAAGCGAAGAACGGAGGTGGGTGAAGCCAGGGTGGGGCAGTCGTCGGGGGTGGCGGTTGCAGAGGTAGTAGAGGTAGCAGAGCTAGCAGCTACTCGTCGGGAGAAGTTGGTCATGGCGTCGGGGCCTCGGAGTTGGACGGCGGCGTCGTCGTAGACCTTGGCGGCCTCCTCGGCGGTGTCGAAGGTGCCGAGCCAGATCCGCACCCGCCGGGACGGATCGCGGATCTCCGCCGCCCACTTCCCCCACGGGCGCTGCCGTACGCCCCGGAACTTCTTCCCAGCCAAAGACGCCGCCTTTGCGCATCTCTTGACGGGCTTCTTCCGGCCCCACCTCCCCCGCCGGCCGCCGGCCGCCGGCTGGATGGTGATCTCGTTGACGTAGCGGCGAGCGCCGGCGTTGCAGACGCCCTCTTCGTCGCTAGAGGAGTCAGTGGCGTCGGGGTCGGCGACGGAGATCCGAACGACTCTGGGGAAGTCTCGTCTTCTCGCAGTAGACACGGTCTTGCAGGTTTTCATCTATTGGTTGAGCTTCAATGTGGTGGAGAGAGCACTCTGATTGCTATGAAATGGTGGATTATTCCAATATCATCACTTTTGAAGCACCTAATTGGCTTACAAGAATGGTAGCAAAAAGTGTAAGCAAGCGGCTAGCAGCTATAGGTAGACGAGCTCTTCTCCTGCTAAAAGGTAAAGGAAGGATAACAACAGAGGAAAAGAGAGTGGTGCCGTTGGGGGAGGGAGGGGGGGTGGAGAAGACAAATGAGTCGGAAAAGAATGCATTTAAAGTGAGATTGTAGGCTAGAAAATGGAGCAGAGCTTCACCCATCCAAATCCGGTGAAAAAGAATATTTTCCCAATCCACCACCCATGGAATGAGCACTGAGATTCATCTATGCCGAAGCACCCAAAGAAAGTACTCCAGTGGGGGAGAAAAGAGCGGTGGCTGGTGAGGGAGGAGAGCTATAGCTAGAAAGAATGGGTTGATTGAGAGTAGTGAGTGAAAAGTGAGGAGTTGGAAGCTTTGGAGGGGACTTAGGCTCCAAGAGTGGAGTGGTGGGGTGAAGTGAGGGAGGATTCAAACAGTTCGGATAGGTGAGGCGGGGAAGAGCCAACCAAAGAATAGTTCTCTTTATAGACTCTTGCTCTCCCACCCCCTTTCCCCTATTCCATGTCCACATTTGTACAAGCAATGCACACCTAAATTAAGGCAGGACAACCAATGCACACCTAAATAAAATTATTTATTTCATATTTAACAATAATAAACTTTTAATAACATAAAAATCTAAATTTTAAAACAAATTTTAGAGAAGTTATCACCAACTCTACATTAAAAAGATTAAAACATAAATCTTAAAAATATTACTTATAAATTTAAATTTCTTTTATTGAAATAAAGTTTAATCTATATTTAATTAATTTTTTTATTCATATTATCATATAAGAAGACATTTTTTCATATTATCACATAAAAAGATGATAAAACATCGTTGTTTTTTACAAATTTACAATTTTTCTTAAACTTTTACACCTTTTTAATTATATATCAATTATCATTTTCACATGATTTTATGCTATAAAGTTAATATAAAATTTTAAAGAACTAAATTTATCAAAAGATATTCAACTTTGATAATCAATTTTAAAATATTAATATTCACATATGATTAATTAAATTTTACAACATTATCGTCTTTGTAAAAAAAACTTTTGACAATAATATTTTTAGCAACATCGTAAATAGGTGCTATATATTTTTATTTATTTAATATTTTTTTAAAAATAAATTAATTCATATTGAATAAAATTATTTATATACATTATCATATTGGAGTCAATTTATTTGACCTCATACACAATATTGATAATATGGGTGAACATGGAGGAATATGTACACTCTTCAAATAATTAAATACATAATTGCCCTCATTACTTATTTGAGTTATTTTTCTGTTATTACCATTATTTATAAATACAAAATTTAAAACTAGTGTTTAATTATTTTTAGAGGTCTGTTTGATTATCCTAAAATTGGATGAAAGATATATAAATTGTGGAGGTCACAAATTTTTTTATATTTAAATATCTTGAAAATTTGTCAAAATAAAATTTAATTTTAGTCATTTTTACAAAATAACATTTTTATTATAAAAAAATTAAAAAATAGGGGAAATTTTGTGAGACATGCGCAAGCACATGTAAATAAGAAAAAATATTTATTTTTATCTTATTTTCTTATTGTTCAAATTTGTAAGGAAAATTTTCAAAAGTTTTAAGTGGTTTTATTTCATTATATTTCCATTTTATATGAATTTTTTTATTCATTTCCCAAATATTATGAATGTATTTGTAGTGTATACATTGAGTTTGTAGCCTAGAGCATGGGTGAAATTCTGAGTTTGCTAAATATCAGCTTAACTGAGGAGATATATCATCCAAGAAGAATATATAGTCATTTATTTTTGAAATAAACAAAATTATTACTAGATTTGATGTAAGGAAAATCAATACGTCTATCTGACATTGATTTTTTAATTTTTATTTTTACTGCAGCGGAGTTGGTTAACCTACTACACATAGGGGTGTTAACGAACCAAGCCTGCTATCGAATTTTTTGGCTTAGCTCGGCTTGTGCTCGTTAATTTTATGTTCAAAAAAATATTCGGTTCGAAATGAATAAACTCGTTAAACAATGAACATAGCTTGAGCAAATTGTAACGACCCGCCCTAATCGAGCCCGGGTGTTACTGAGAAATGAATCATAACATGAAAATAAATCTAGAAATTTATTAAATCATAAAAATAATAAATCATAATATGATAGCATGCATCAAAATAAAGAAATAAATTAACTACTTGATTAAATATTCCACAGTCTTGGACCGTTTCCCGTAGCCACACTTATAACTCAAAAGAGTAAAAAGGAAGTCTAATTTATTATCCATTCGCCAAACCTAAGTTGGTAAGAGAATCGTCCACCTCACTCTTAAGCATCAGTCCGCAACTGTTCACCTGCGGTCACAGAACCACGTTAGTGATAAAACCACTAAGCCGCATAATTACATGAAACAAGTCAATATATTCCACATCCTTATTTCTCAAGTCTTTTAGTTATTATGAGCCTATGCTGAGCTCCAATTATGCCGGGAGGGGTGGCCACCCCATCCGGTTACCATCCCATGTATGCGCACACA
>JAVDBV010070360.1:0-10515 GCA_032619315.1 Piper longum
CCCCAACAGCACTCCAACACGATATAAGGCTTGGTAGGTTGTTCCACCACACAAATAACACCGATTATACGCATTGGGCGCGAGATTATCTAGGGACAACCGCCAAACCCTAGCTCCCGATCGTCCCACTAGCTAAACATGTGACACTTACCAATGTGTAACATTTCTAAAATTATTAAAAAAAAAATTTTATACAATCTTAATATTATCCACGTGGCATAAAGTGAGACGCTACGTTGTTTTTTTTTCCATAATTTTTAATCTGCAAAAATTAGCCGGCCAGTTTAGAGATCCTAGTACCTGCGTTAATATTATTCACTGTCAACGTGACTTTGCCACGATATTCCTACGACGATTACACAAATCAACGGAGACGTAGAAAAAGACGTTACGAATATCACGTGTCGTTATTATTTCCAATACAGCCGTTGCTCGCTGCTCTTCTTCCCCAATACACTCTCCCCTCCCCTCTTCCCCCACCTCGCCAATGGCACTCGCCGCCGCCCTCCACCTCCCCATCTCCGCCGCTACCGACGGCGGCGGGGGTCGTGGTCGCCCCGGCGGATTTGCCGAGATACTGCGCGGCGACCGGGATTTCGTCCGGGGGGCATTCGACGGGCTCAAGTCCGTTCGCCTCCCCAGCATCGTCAAGTCGTTGTCTGACGCTTTTTGGCTCCGCCATATTGAGGACCCCCGCCATGGCTCCCGGCCTCCCCCCTCTCTGCCGAAACCTTCGTACCCAGGTCGATAAGACTCCCTGTTTTGGGGTTTTTGTGTTTTTGCTGCTTTTAGGGTTGCGAAGATTGAAACTTCGTGGTTACTTTGTTGAATTGAAAGCTCGAAACAGTGGTTTATTTATCTGGATAATTTGTTGTGCTTTGTCTGTGGTTCTAACAATGTGGAGTTTTGCTGGATGCGAATTTTGAATTTATGTTCATTGTTTGTATTTGCATTGTTTCTCTTAAATGCTTGGAAATTACTGGGGCATTCACCTGCTGAGATGCTGTTTGACATGTTGTATATTTTAGAGACATAGTTGATAGAGCGGAGAGAAAAAAAACCGAAATTTTAGATGGTTTAACCACTTGTTTGAAATCTTAGGATACTTGGGAAGGACCCATTTAGAATTTATTTGAACATCTCCCCTCGCGAGTAAGTTAATTTTTATTGGCTTCGCACATGAACAAACATTCAGGCGAATTATTCATTGGGAATAAATTAGCGCATTTTAATATTTCTCTAGAGATTATACCTCTGGTAGGGTTCGAAGTCACACCCTTTGACTCTGATACCACTTAAAATTAGATGGTTCAATCATGTCCGAAAAGTTTGTGCTTTTAGAAAGGGAACGATTTAATTGGGGAGAAAGAGGTGATTGTGGCAAAAATAATTGTTGAATGTTCTTCTTTATTTATTTATTGATTTATTTAATGTGGTTGTAGTATGTTGGAAGTTAGACTATTGTTAGTACCCCAAATGCAAAGAGAGCCAAGGGTTAGGGAGAGCAAGCAGGAATCCATCCCAAGACCTCTCACAATCTGGTAGGCATCTTCTTGTTTGGTGCAACTCAAGGGGTGTTGAAGTACCAGATTGCAATGATGCTAATCGACATGACGACTTATGCAATAACTTTGTGAATAAGCAACAACTAATAGGCAACATCAAACTAACCAACAATAAAAGAAGACTAATGATAGGGAACCTGTCCTAATTGCACTCTTAATTAATAAAGGATGGGGGGATTCATAACATGTTTTATTTCTATTTTTTTATTGAGTAGGATTGACTGGTGTGGACTTGATGATGGCTGACTTGGAAGCTTTGAAAGGGTATGCGCAATATTATTCCCATGTGTTGAGAATATGGTCAATGCCTTTACCTGAGGTCTATGATCCTGAAAGAATTGCAGAATACTTTAAAGGAAGGCCCCATGTCTTAGCCTTCCGAATTTTTGAGGTATGCCATATTCTTGCATTTTTAGTTCATGCTTTTATTTCTTTAATCTGGTTTAAGATACAAATGAGATAGGTTACTTGTAATCAAATTTTTTATTTTATATACACTGTTCCTATATTACTTTCCTTTCACAATGTTTATAAAGTTCATCATTGTTTATGGTTGGCTTTTTCTGTACGTTCTCTTGAAGATATTCTTTGCATTTGGTTTGGCTATGGTAAAATTGCGGACCTCGAAGCTTCTTGGTTCTAAAACTTTTGGCATAGTGAATGATGGTCTTGGAAGTAGTTCGGAGTATTACATGGGCCAGCTACTAAAAGAAAGCATGTTGAATCTGGGTCCCACCTTTATCAAAGGTTAGGTTAGATTTACATTGAGTTTAATTGCTTCTTGGTTGGTACGAAATAATCACCATGCAGACAATGTTAATGTTTCTAAAAGCAAAACATATGACTATGACATAGTAAAAATATCTTTGATGAACCATTTATCCGATATCAAAAGAACTGTTACATTGTTGTTGTTCTGGTTTCTTTCGTGCAGTCACATGATTGCCAAACATGCTAGTTACATAAGTTTGTTACTGATGCAGTTGGCCAGTCACTCTCTACGAGACCAGATCTTATTGGATCTGAGATAGCTGAGGTTAGAGATTGAAGTTCGTATTTAAAAAAGTTTATTTACGTATTCTTGATAATTTGTGACCTACTTTCAACTGCCTTCTTACTTGCGAGTATGTAACATTTCTGATTGAACTTCTAAGTGTTTTATTTTCTAAAAAAAAATCCAAATACCTTTCTTTAATCTATGCATGAATATACAGACTACATGATAAAACGATTGACTCATTTGTACAAGATTCGCCCTATTGAAACATGGGCAATAGTCTTTCTGTATGGTCTATGATATTTAGCTTCCTATGATGACCTGTAATGTCCATATAATTGTTGTCAATTTATGATTGAACCTAGTGTTGGGATGGAGGCATGGATATCCTTACCACATTTTGATCATGAGATAGTGATCTGGCTTCTTTTTTATTCTAAAATTCGTCTTGATTTTATAGTCACTTTTACTTTCTATTCACCTTTCTTTTCCCAGTGATTGTATATGTTGTTGAGTTGGTGTACAATATGGCCGATGCAGGTGCTAGCTGAACTACTTGAGAAAATTCCTTCTTTTCCCAGGGATGTTGCTATGGAAATTGTTGAAAAGGAGCTAGGGTATCCCGTAGAAAGAGCTTTCAGCTATATTTCTGAGGAACCTGTTGCTTCAGCTTCTTTTGGTCAGGTTATTGCAGCTAGGATAACTCCTCCATTTTTGAAAGGCTGCCTGTGATGAGTTTTATTCGTGTTTATTTCATTTTATTTATTATATGATAGGAGTAGTTTACCATTTAACTATGAGTTCGTTATTATTATTCTGGAGGATGTTTACCAGTTACATGTTTATGATATGCTCCAGGTTTATCGTGGTTGTACATTGGATGGCTTCAATGTTGCAGTTAAAGTTCAAAGACCTAATGTGCTTGAAACAGTTATTAGGGATATTTATCTCCTTCGCCGTGGGGTAAGCGTGCTCATAGAATATGTAACTGCAAGTGAATTTGAGAAGATAACAGCTAAAAGAATCAAGCATATTGCACAATCTTCCCCTTGAACATTCAATGTCCCGTTCTTGGAAAAAAAAAATTTGTCCTTATTTTTGTATTTTTCTGAACAACTTCTATGAAGAAACTACAGTCATCATTTTCTGCCTTTCTGCAATTTGTTTTGTGTCTTTATAGTTTCATTTCTGATCAAAGAGGTTTTGGAAGCCTTTGAGAGTCATCTTTTCTATTTCAGTATTTTTGTTATCCATGTATTTTTTTGTTCATTCTGAATTTAAACATCTTCATTTACACTTAAGGCCTGAGAAGCTTTTGGCGGTTAAAAATTAACTTTTGTCACAGATAGAAGGCAACTAATTTCTTGGAACGAGGACATAAGTTGTTCTAAGATAGGGCTATCATCACACCAATTGCAAACTCATTTTATCCAAAACCCATAGGCCGGTAATCATTACTTCAAAAATCTGTTGTGACTGTTTGAAATACTTTGAGACTGGATGTAATGAAAATTGAAACGTGGAAATGTTATAAATGACAGCTATATATTAATGTTTAATAAGAAACCACTATCTTAGCTAAAACACTGGTTTTTCTAAGTTCTTTCTTTGAAGATTTCCAAGTGAGAACCTTTTTTATGCAAATTCCGGAGCCTGTTATCAGTTCTTTGGAAACACTAGGGTGTGAAGCATAGTTCCCAGTTAAATGCTTTGAAATTGTTTGTAATGTACTTTTTGGTTTTGCAGTTAGGTATCCTGTGCAAAATTGCTAAGAGAAAAAGTGACATTTCGCTGTATGCAGATGAGCTTGGGAGAGGCTTTGTGGCAGAGCTAGATTACACAATAGAGGCTCATAATGCTTCTGAGTTCTTGGTATTGCTTGTTTTGCAAGTTAAGTTTTATCTCACTTCCAAGTTCTGATATGAAAGTTACTAACATGACCATCTTATATGCAGAATGCTCACGCTAGTTATCCTTTCATATATGTTCCTAAGGTGTTGAAGCACCTAAGCAGAAAGAGAGTTCTGACAATGGAGTGGGTGGTTGGTGATAATCCTAATGATTTACTTCTATCCTTGCGCTCTGGATCAGGTAGTTTTGGACTCATGGGCTGGGAACAGCTGGAGATCAGAAAACGGCTTCTCGATATGGTTGGTAATCGGAAATTTTTAATCAATTTTTTTACATATAAAATACTGATACCAAATGCATTGTGCTCTTTGTACATATCTATTAGCTAAACATGACATATGAAACCAATAATCTATAGAAATCTAACTTGTAGGTTAACAAGGGTGTGGAAGCAACACTTGTCCAACTGCTTGAAACTGGACTCCTCCATGCTGATCCTCATGCCGGGAATTTGCGTTACACCTTGAGTGAACAAATTGGGTATTCAGTTACTGACTTGGGGTGTTACTGTTCTTGGTATTCTTTGATTAAAGTAGGTTGCTTATGACATTAAACAATGATAATCCTCGTTCAGAATTTTCTACTTTCTTTTATAGATTTCTTGATTTTGGCCTGTTGTGCCGGATGGAGAAAAAACACCAGAATGCAATTCTCGCATCCATTTTGCACATAGTTACCGGTGATTGGGCGTCCCTTGTTTATGATTTCATAGAGATGGATATGGTGAGGCCAGGAACTAATCTGCATCGTGTTACCATGGTACAGTATCTTTCATGTCGTTTCCTTTTATCTTTGACCTTTTTATTGAAAATAATACTATGGATCACCACTGCCCAGCATCCTATTATTGTATAATAAGTGGTTGTTTTCATCTTTTTGTGAATCAGTCATCCTTAATCTTTTCTCAAACATTTTCTTTTTAGTGTTTCAGGAATTGAACTATACCTTGGCTGAGGTGGTCTTTGAAGATGGTGTTCCCAATGTTAAATTTAGTCTGGTTAGTGCTGTTCTTTTGCATGACTTCAGCTATAAATCTTTTTTTTTATGTTGATGTTGAAATTCCTTGTATGCCTAGAATTAATATCTTAGCCAGGAGGTTTTGGGATTTAATGATGGTTTCTCATCTGCCTAAATCACAAAACTTTTACATGTATGTACTTTTATGGCCCATCCAGACAGCTCGGGCTGGTGGGAGAGTTGGCTCTAACATACGTCTAGCAAGCCTCGGTGTTATCATTTTAATGGTTTGTTCAGATGTCAGTCAATTAGTTGTTCGTGCATATAGCAATTAACATCTTCTCAGTTGTCTAATTTGACATGAGTGATATTTTAAATATCATTCTTAAAGTGTGTCAATTGTGAAGTTCAGTGGTGAGTGGTGACCAGAAAATAATCGAAAATCTCTTTTGGTTTTTAAGTGGAAGTATTTGCAAAATAAATATTTAAAGATTGCTTTCTTGATTGCACTGGTTCCTTTAGTAGTAATATCCTTTTCCGATTCTGAGTGCCATTCTGTATTATGTTTCTCTTGTTGATCTTCCCATTTATGAATGTTTATTGCTGATTTGAGTTGTAACTCACTGACAAGTATTTCTTAGCAGGTGCTCGGCAAAATTTGGTCTGTAGCTTTCAAATATCATTTTAAAATGCCTCCTTATTATGTTCTGTTGTTGCGGTCTCTGGCTTCATTTGAAGGTAATAGAAAACAGATATATTATTTATCTAGCCAAAGTTTTTCTACAGTTCTTTTTTTTGTTGTTGTTGAAAACAGTTCATTTTTCATCATTAGTTGCCATATCCTTGACATTTGAGATTGGATGGTCGACAATGGTCTTCTTCTTCTTTTGCTCCAAATCCCGAATGATTGTGGTTGGGATCATGGTTGTTGATAGTGAGTTTCATCAAACAATGAAAAGATGAATATTAAGTGACATTATAACAATATTTAAACATTACAAAAATTATTTACATGTTCTTCTTATAAGAAAGTATATCAGCAAACTTTTAAAATATATCCAAATATCTGCTATGGGTTGTTAAGATGAGTCTGAGACCTTCAGTGTCAAACATTGGTACAATTGTAGATGTTCATACTATAAACTCTTCAATACTTCCACATTACCTTGGCTGAGGTTGGGTTTAGGAAATGCATCCATTTTTCAGAACTTGTCATTTCTTTGCATATAGATCTTAGATTATGATTCCAGTTCGCAACCCTTTTCCAGGATAAGGTGGAGAAGATGCACACATTGTTAGCAGCAAGTGATCGCTTTTATTTGTTATTTTTTTCTTTTGTTTTTGTTATTGTTGTTGTCGTTGTTTTTTTTTCTTTTAATATGCATGAATGGCCTTAAATTTTGTGCCTGTGTCATTTATCTGTTCTATCTTTCTAATATTACTTCTGTAATTATCAGGTCTTGCAGTAGCAGTAGATCCAGACTTTAAGACATTCCAAGCTGCTTATCCATTTGTTGTCAGGAAGCTTTTGACAAATAATTCTGTTCCCACGCGGAAAATTTTGCATTCTGTAAGAATCGGGCCTTTTTTATATTTTTCTGTAGAGACTATAGATAATGGAATATATCTACTGATTAGGCACTTGCATCAAATGTTCACTTTTTGTGATTGCCCTGTAATTATAATCTAATGAACAAAAATTCCTTGGCTAAAAACATGGTTTTTGCCACTGAATGTGAAAGTTTTCTTTCATTGAATGGGGTGGAACTGTTTGTTAAGACTTAGATAATAATAATGTAACTGGGTTCATCAGCTCACTCGCTGCCATTACATTTTTATTTTTTACCTTCAGATAGTGTTTGACAAGCAAAAGGAATTCCAATGGCATAGGCTTGTGCTCTTCTTGAAAGTGGGCACAACCAGGTAGAAAGAGTGGTTTAAAGTCTATTTTGTACATCTTCATTCCTTGAGGAGACATTTGCATCGATGCTTTTATTGGTTGCCTTTACTCTACTGGCTGTATAGTAAATGTGTAATGTTCTATCTTCATTAGCTGAATGCTGATTAATTTCCTCATTTCCATCTTTCTTGGTGCAGCAAGAGTATTCAACGGCTTGTATCAGTTGACAAAGTCGACCAATCAACCTCCCGGAAAAATATTGTATCCGGGCAGATAGGCAACTCTGATATTGATCGTGCACACCTGATTTTGAGGCTTTTACTCTCAGAGAATGGTGCCGTACTGAGAAGACTGCTGATGACCGTAGTAAGTGCACAATACTTTTGCTCATTACCCCACCCATAAGGCTTGGTAAATGCTTAGATGAATGATATGCTTGTACATGAATAACCATGTACTTGTCCTTTGTGGATTCAGTCATTCTGATTATATCATCAATTTTTTTAAAAAATAAAATAAAATTTTCTAGGATCTATATACTTCCATACCATTTGGATTCTGCTGCAGTGCAAGCATGTCTGTAGACTATAGTATGAACATGTTGGGAAACCTAAGCGACCGAGCCACCCTATTATAATCCCTTTTATAACTGCACTTCCTTTTCCTGCTTCAACTCTGGTTCACCTGTCGTTATTTCCAGGATGCAAGGTCATTGGTCCGAAGTGTGATCTCTAAAGAAGCTGCCGCCTACCGCCAATATCTATGTAGAGCTCTTAGTGATTTGCTGTATCAGTGGATGGTCCAAGCTACTGGCAACAATAATCCGACTAGTCATTTTGACAGTTCCGGCACGAGCCCCCTAATCGTATGGCAAACCAAAACCATTCCGGCTGCACCTAAAGATTCATCTGCACTACTCTTGATGGCTATTAAGGACCGCAGGATCAAAATAATTTCTTCCAGAATCTTAAAGAACTTAAGGACGGATCCAGTTTTGACATTGAAGTTGTGGTGGTCTTGTCTTGTTCTTCTCCTTTCAGCTTCGGCTATGGCCTGCCATCGGTTTCTTGTTTCTGTTTCAGAAGTGTTCATAGACAATGTTGCAGTTTTACCCAGACGATTTGCAGTAAGTGCATAATCAAATGGTTGGTACTGCCTGTATATGAAAAAGGTTCAACTTCAAGAACTAGAATGTCGAGTTTGTTTGCGCACAACTCGTCTCATAAAGCAAAGCATTGTCTCCAAATATATACATATACCAATGGCAAGTTTTTTTAAAATTTTGGCTCCTTCCGATGGAGACCCCGTCGTTGATCCTCTGGAGGATCAACTATGGTGGCGCAAGGAGGAGCGAAAACCGGTTCAAGTTTTTCTATCGAACTCCAAACCAGCTTTTTCATCGTGTTAAGAATTGCTATTTTGTTACATTAAAAAGAAGGAATCACCTTCATTATGAAGTAGCAAGATTTCATCAAGCTAGCTCAACCGGTTTTCGTTGACACCCTTTGATACGAGTGTACTTCAAAACAACATTTTTACTCGTATTATTCTCCAAGCTAAAAGCTTAATTAAAATATAGTCAAATCAAACTTTTATTTTATCGAGTCGACGAGCATTCTCTGCTCAAATGAGCTACTTATAAAGGTTGTTCAAAACTCGATTATCATCGATTTTTTGTTTGAAGTTTGATTTGATAAAAAATTGATTTAAAGTTCAAATGAATCTTCTTTAGGCTTGTATATGTAGCTTGATATTTTTGTATAAAAATAGACAACATGCTAAATACCTTTAATAAAAAAGCATGTCTTATAATTTTTTAAAGGCATATTTATATGATTAACTAAGATATGTTGATTTTTTAAAAAAGTATTAATATAAATCAGGATTTGTAAATTATTAGCTTAAATAAAAACAGGTTCAACTCGTACTCAAAGTAGCTCTTACATCTAATTAAGTCGAGCTAATCATCCATTCCAGTGTCCATTACCCAATTTCAGCCACCGATGAACTGGGCCCCAACATCAAAACCCTAGATCCAACGGACCACATCCCTTCTCCGCGTAATCCTGATCTTTTCTGGAAAGACACGAGTCAATAGTCAATACCCCCTCGGCTCGCCTCTTCCCCTTCCCAAACTCCAAATCTGATTCGTCTCCTCGCCGGCGCCGTCGACGACGGCGGCCGGAGAACCTACTGCCGATCGCCGGCGCAGTTATCCTCCACCCCCTCCGCCCTCTTCCCCATCCCTCACCCCGCCATGAGTTCTCAGGTACAGAGACTCCCAAACCTTGGCTTCACTTCGTTCTTGTTTTTGTTTCTTTCCTAATTTATGATCTGGTTCGTCGGCGATGTGTTGATTTTGATAGATCTGTTGAATTTTTGTGAGAGAAGTTGAAGCGGGCATTGTTGGTTTTCTTGGTTGGGTGATTTTGGGAATTGAATGTTTGGATTCGTTTGTTGCAGTTTTGAATTCTTTACCTGCATGAAATTTGCACTCAATGCTGCTACTTTTTTTTATCTGGTTGGGTGAAAGCAATGTGGGTAGTTGTAGACGCTTGTGCTCGTTTATCTTAATCTAGAACTCAGCTGTGGTGCTGTTCTTTCGGCAGTACTCTATGGCTTACGGTGGAGATACTGTTTTGAAGGTAGATTAGTGGATTATTTTTTGGCAGAATGGGAAAAAATGAAGTTTAGAGTTGAGACAAGGACAGATTCTTCTTCTTCTTTTTAAAGAAAGCGGAAATTATGTAGCAAGGGCAGTTTCTTTTTTTAAAAAATTAAGTTTAGAGTTGGACAGATTTTTTTATAGAGTTGAGGCAAGGGCAGTTTCTTTTTTTTATTTTTCCTCAAAAAAAGTGGAAATTTTGAAGCTTGATGAACAATGCTGAAAGATCTTGTGGCAATTTTTGTATTTGTTTCAAGCTATCAGTTACTTTTGTGTCTTTGCGAATGGAAAACCACGAGTTGGTACTGGCGTAGAATTTAGATGTCATGCTGATATGCTGTGTCCCTGCAATTTAGGTTGCCGGATTGGCAGATGAGTAGTCTATGAGTGATATTCTTTGTTTGATAGAGAAAATAAGGAGTGATTATGCATGATGTGGAGCAAGACAGATCGTCTTGAATGATGTGCACTATGTGTTGAAATCACTTTTTTAATTTCTTTGGCCTGTTGCCTCTTTTAT